>ML790878.1:157596-185918 GCA_009831015.1 Picea engelmannii | reverse complement strand
TATGTTGGAAATTCTATATATTCACCTCCTCTCTTCTTTTTTGAGGATGGTTGCTCATGTATATTCATTTTTTATTAATATAATTCTCTGATTTATGGAGCAAAAAATTTCTCTCATCTCTTGAATATTAGCAAATTGTTTGTTTTCAATTTAACTAGAATTCTATATCTATCGGGGTTTCTGCAGGAATTCTACAAAAATGTCATAATATTTGTTGGATGTTTGTGTGCAGCTTCTATCAAGTTATCTGTGTCTATAACCTCGCTTGAAAGTCTACAAATCATTTCAGTTATCATTTCTCATCTTCTAAATTCATACTTTGGGGGGCAATCTGTTACACATCAAAATTACTCACTTCGATAATGTCGCAAGTGTCGTCATTACAAGTGTTACAAGTGTCACATTTTTCTCACAAGTGTCACAAGTGTCAAGAAAAGAATACTTCCATAGTGCCTATGTTGTACCTATAATGACATCAGAAAGACACTTGAAACACCTCAAACATTTGATTTGGAAGAAGGGGAATGGTTAATTGGGTTTATGAATCTCTTGCCATTTGAAAGAACCACTGAAATTGAGTTTTTAGAGGAGAGTGCTCCCCTATACCTCTGTCAGGAGTGTTGGCGCTCCCCTATAGACTATATGGGAGCATTATAACACTCTGTCTGCCATTTTGGAGAAGCATTGATGCTGTTAGGAGTGCTAGTGCCCCCCTATACATTACTAGGGAGCGTTATAATGCTCTGACTGCCCTTTTGGAGGAGCTCTACCTATTCTAGGAAATAGTTGGTTTGTTGAGAATAATGAGGGAAAAATCCCTTCAATCTTTGAAGGTAGTTGAATTCGAATCCTTAGTCTAGCCATGATCTTAGGGAATATCCCTAACTGAAGGAGAAAAATCCTCAACTTAGCCCAAATATAGCTCAAGTGATTGAGCCTCTCTAAGCCTATATAAGCAGGCTTTCTTATGGTGGAAAGGATGGAAAAGATTGAAGATATGAAACCTATGATCTCATAGGAAAAATACAGTGGAGGAGAATAATCAGTGAAGCTATTTTCATTCTGATCGTGGAGCTTTTGAGCAAGGGTTGGACAAGGAAAACTTGATGAAGCTGCTACATCCCATCCATGGCTGTAAGTAATGCTTTGTCCTCATTAATATAATATGCTTGGCCTATTTCTTTCTAATTTGTGTTTGATCTCACATGAATTTGTCTCTAGTAGATAGATCTATTTTGAACTAATCTTGATAGAGTAGGAAGTTGGTTGTATCTTTATTTGTCTACAGGGCTTATCAGGGAGTTCAAGATTGGAGCTCAACTCGGAATGTACAAGGACAAACATCGGTAAAAAGGTACTCCTCTTCTCCTTCCTCCTCACACATTAGTTTGTCTAGATCTAAAAATAAGTCAGTGTCCATGATAAGCATCTTCTGTCTTAGAGTTAAGAGTCTAGCTCTCAAGAGGAGATCTACCTGTCCGTAGGGAGATTTTCCTTCAACACCATCCACTACCTCACTTCCCTTCTGTGGCTTCAACAACAGGTCAGATAGGGAGTCTTAGAGCCTTGTATCTACAACTTGGCACCTTGGAAATTAATTCCCAATAGTTCTCTCACTTGGAGAGAATGCTCACGGGCCTGACAAACTACTTCTTTAACCATGGTCCTGGAAACCTGCCTGTTCGATCACTATCCTGACAACCCGCCTCTTTAGCATCAACCATATTAGGTAAAAGTATCGCAATGGAAATCATAGTGTACTAGGGATGATAGGAGAGAATGATGAAATCCTCCTCTTAGAATGATGGGAAATACACTAAATGTCCCTCTTATAAATGCATGTGCCTTTTATGACACATGCCACTCAAGGAATGCACTTGTTCCCACTTTAGAAACTTAGGATATATTCATATTCATAACTTTATCTTTAATGAATATTAATACAATATTCCAATGGGCTTGATTCCCCTTAGATTATCCATTTCCTATACTCTTAGCCCCGCTTTCCCTTTCTAGTGGAGTTTATCCCCCCATCTCTCTCGTTGGGTCGGTCTACAACAATGATGTATCTTATTAATAGTATGAGTGTTTACATATTACAATAATAGGCACACTTCCCTTTTAGAAATCGAGGATCTCCAGCCTAATAATCACATAGGCACTCTATCCTATAATATCCTGGATCGTTAGCCTATAAAACATATGTACAATTACATTGGGGATTAACCTGGGGTATTACATTCCCCTCCCCCTTACTTATGCACTGTCCTTGGTGCATTATAGACATGTACATTCAAAATTCTTCAAAAGTCTCCATGCCTTTGCTATGGAATCTTTTCATCCTTCTGGTGCTCTTCTTGTCAAGCATCATATTCATGTCTTCATACTTTAGTTGGAAGTCCTTTGCTCTATTCCACCGAGTTGCTTTAGGAAATAATTCATCCATTGTACCATTCTTGAGTTGTCTCTTCTTTGTTTCACCCACCCTTGTAGGCTCAAGCATTCTTTCACTAATGTATAGTCCTTCAATGAGAAATCTTGCCAAGGCTTTCACACACAAGGAGAGCATCAGTTCATCTCCAGATCCCCACTAAGGATCTGTATTTTTGACAATCATAGGACTTCAGTGTCCCAATAGTAGCCTTTATTCCCAAGAATTCCAACTTCAATAGATATTATCTCATCTGTATCACACACATATATTCATTATGAGACAACATTATAAAACTTCATTCAGAAATTCAAATTTATTTCATAAGAAAATTCAACTTTTTCCCAAAATATGAAATTCTATCTCATAATTTTCTTGGTTGTTGCAACAACAAGCATCAGTCTTTATTATGGCCTTCTGCAACACCATACTTGGGACTACTTTTCCTGCAATGCTGCCATCTTACATTCAACCAATAGATTATTAGTGCTTTTTGCATAATATACTATATACTTGCATTGTAACAATTTCAAATTTTACAAAGTGATGTTAGAATTGCTTATATTTAACAATTCAATCACCACTAATAATATATTTATTAAATAAAATGAAAATATAATTCTATGCATATATATTATTAATATCGAAGGTTTTACTATGTTCCCTTGACAAATCTTTCTTGTGACTACTTTAACTTGCAACTCCCTTGTTGCATTATCTAACAACTTCTGAAATGTTCTCAACCTCATGAGTTAGTAATAATTACATCATTTCAGCTGTTAACACAATCATTTCCCATTAATATCATATATACATGCATATATCATATATATCATATATCCATGCATTCAAAATGGGAAAGTCTCGTCAATGCCTCAACACATTCCCCGTACACTTCTATTGCTTATTCAACTATTTGGATGCCTTCCTTTTTGACCCAAACACTACACCAAGAATATAATTATGTGGTGTTCATTAGTGTTAGAAAAAAGGTTGTAGTCCAAACATTATTTAGTAGTAATAAGTTTTCCTTGGACACTTGTGTGGCACTAAATCCTTTCCATATCCAGCCAAGTCATGGCCTTATACATGACTAGCATTACTGGTATTCATTCCTATAATAGGGTCATATCCTTTTATTGCTTTGGTTATTAGCTCATAACCAACAAATCCATAATATGCTATTACATCACATGTATGCATTCAATTCCAAGCAACGTTTATAGTTATTACAAGCCTCTAGCCTTTAATAATCTTGGTATAGAATGAAAAAGAAATAAAATCTAGCCTTTAGCACACTAGATCTTATTTCTTTTGCATTATATACCAAGCATATAATCATTTTTCTTCTTCATGGTTCCTTATTGATTTATTTTCAGAAAAATCATCTCCATACTTGAATCCTTTTGGATTGACATCCTAGTGTACCTTGACAATGCACTCATTGCTTTGGAATGTACTCAACATTCTTTTTTTAATTTATTGTTGTCACAGTTCCTCGAATGTTGCAGAAGAATTTGTATAACTTGGTATCCATCTAATGGTACTTTTCCACTATCTTAAATTACTCTTGAACTTCATCTAGTCTCCAATGCACTTATCTTTGTGTAATTCCTTGACTATGATCTTAATTTCATCATTCGAGACCAATCTGCACAAAGTATATTGATTTATGCATCTGTTGGCACTCTTTACTTATATGCAGCTTCATTTCTTCACCCTTGAAGTGGTGATATTCATACCATGCTTCCACTGCGCTACTCTAATAACCATGATCGAAGTACTACCTTTTAACTATGTGATTGTTCCTTGGAGATGTTATCCTTTTCTCCAAGCATATACTCTTTCTTCCTTTATTAAGAGTCTGGCATCTTGACATATCAATCCTTTTTGAAATGTTTTTCCCTTAATGTCCCACTTTATCTGTACATTGTCTACTTTGGGAGTGAATGGACTTTCGCTATTTCATTCATTATATGATCTACTCTTATGCTTAGATTCCATTGAGAACTATGATTAACATGAGTGGATTTCCTGTAGTGGCTTCCCAAGATTTTATGGTTTCACCCAAAATCATACCCTAACATTCTTCAGTCTTGGCCCTTGATCATCTTGTGATTTATTCTTGACATAACATTCAGTTTTTCAAGTTCCTCTCCTCATTCATGATACCAATTCCAGAGTCTTTCATATTCTATAAAATCATACGTCCATATTCCCATTCTTTGCATCACCATATGAACTTATGATATATGCATTATCATGTATTGAAAATGGTTTTCTGACCTAGCATCCCCATCTAATATGCGAAATTGGCATCTGGAATTCTTTTTTTCCAATCATAGTTCTATTGAAATTCCCTTATATTACTCACTGAGTAAAATCATCTTCAGTTGGTAGCTTCCTCAAGCATTCATTCCCCATTTTGAAGAACTAACTTTGTCTTGTTCCTCATTCTTGAAGATACCAATTTTCTAGAGATAGTTTGCTATGATTTAACATCAACCTTAATCTTTGTTTGCAACACATTTATTATATAAGATAACAATTCTAAAAATTCAGGTTAAAACAAGTAGATAATTTGGGTGACATATGCACAAGTTTTCCCCTTTATGGTCACCGGAAATATTCTTTCTGAATTCCCGTGAATTATTTTTCTTATATCAGAACTATGGGTGATTACATGGACTCCTTAATCCAATACCTTTCCAATGAATACTTTCTTTCTCAATTCCGAGTTTTGAGCAGAGAGTTATAGTAATTTGATTATTACCCAAAAACTCCTTTTGATCACCTTTCAACCCTGTGCAACTCTAAATTGTGCTTAAGCATCCTTACACTGGCTCCTTTGACAATTTGATGGGATCTCAATTCCGTTCCTTCATGACCATATGTTGGATATTCTGGACAATTTTTATCTTCATTTGAGCTCCATGCTGTTAAATACATCCTACTGAAGTTTCATGCCAATTAGTACTTCTGGCCATGAATGCTACAGGTACCTTCTACCCCCCTCTTGTGCATTTTTTTTTGTGTGCCTAGATTTCTAATTTATCTCCATGAATGTGTTCTATGGCTCAATATATTTCCATAGATTGCTCATGTTCCTCAATTCGATTCCTGAGCATAAAGTTATTGCCTTTAGAAGTTAACTAGGGATTAAAATTTACTCTCCATTGTACGAGTTATAAATCACTCATCCTAACTCCGTTTGACGAATGGGATACACTTTTATAAAGATATCATCGAGATATTTAATTTGATATACAAAAATTACACCTTGGGTGCACATTTTTCGAGTAGCGAAAAACACTGTTTTGGGACTCAAAAATTCCCTACAAAAACATAACCTAGAAAGTTACACCAAAACTTTCCAATAACTTTCATTAATTTTAGATAATTTTAGTTTCCTTATGTTGGAGGGGATGCTATCATGGCATTTGATTCCACCTGGCCACCAGACCTTGGCATATCTTGGCCTTTTTCGCACTCAACCCTGAGCTTCGCATTCTTAGAAACTTTATTGTATTCACGGGCTCGCAGGTAGTGGACTCACGGACTCATAGCCTATATTTATACCTTCCATGAACCCGCCACCAATACTTAGATATTTTTCCTTCGTAGACTCACAGACTCGTGGACTCATAATCTTTGTAACCTTCCTTTCATAAGTTTGTCCAAGAAGTCTCAACACTTAACCATTTTTCCATCTACGCGAAATCACAAACTTATAATCTTGTAACCTTCCTTTCATAAGTCTCTCAGAGAAATATCAACACTTAACCATTTTTCCATGTACACAGACTGATGGAATCATAATCGTGTAACCTTCCTTTCATAATTCCATTCGAGAAGTCTCAACACTTAACCATTTTTCCACTTCTTACCGCAGTTTTGTGAGAGTGACAATTGGTTTGCCACATGTCTCCACATCAACTGCCACCTAGCACCCATTGCCACCATGTATCTTTCACTATGGAAATACACTTCAACATTTCACCACATCAGTTGACACGTGCCCCCCATGTCATGTTGATGTCAACATACGGAAAAATACTGAAAAGTTTCCAATTTCCCCTAATTTCAATTTTTTCCAAAATACCCAAAAATGCCCAATTCTGCTTAATTTCAAAATTTGTTTTTGGCCTCCATTAAAGCTTTGTTACCAAGATCAATAGAACCAATTTTGGTATTTTTCATACAGATTCAACCCTTGTACCTGTAATTTGATTCATGTGCATTAAAATCCTCATGAATTCGTTTGTGGAAATTGGGGATTTTGCCCAATTTCTCCTAATTTCACCATGGCGCACTGCAAATTCCAAAATTTTGGCCAATTCATGCTAATAAACGCTAATTCAACCATTTTAGTGATCAATTTCTTGTGCGCACCACTGGCTGATATTCCTAGAATGGATTCCATTCAATTCACCCACTAATTGGAAATATATTTAACCAATTTTCGCCCAGTCTGCCATGGCCTTACTGTAACTTCAAATTTGACCAATTACATGTTTGAATTTATTCAAACAAAGATTATAAATCAAGAATATCTCATCCCTGGAATAAATTTACCAAATTCCACCTGAATTTAACAACAGAAATTGGGGCTTTTGCCCAATTTCACCCAGTTGTTCTCGATTTCACCATGAAAACATTGTAACTCAAACTTTGGAAATCTATTGACCATATACATACTTGAATTTGTTCATTCTACCAATATAATTTGAAAATTTCCATTCTCTGGTTAAATTTCCCCAACCTGCTTGTGAAATTCCTCTCAATTTCACTATTGTAATTTCAAAAAACGAATTGTAGACATCTTTTGCAACTACATTTCGGCAATTGTTCACCCTGCTCTTTGTTAATTGGGTCCATGAAAGCTCAATGTTGAAAACTGAAGCTCTGGTACCACTTTGTAACGTCCCCAGTCACCCAAGCTATCCATGCCACACAAAAATATCCCAATTATCACTTTGATACCATTAAATTTATTGATATGCTTTGTAATGTCCCCATTACAAGAAACTCTACAAATATCCTCTTATACCATTTAATTAAATATATTCTCTGCATATGAACAAAGTTATGTGGAATAAAAACAACACACAATGTAATACCCTAAGGACGTGCCCTAGTTATATTATGAATTGTAATCATGTTTTGTAGGTTGGTGAGCCGAGTGTTGATAAGTTGGTGGGCTTATGTGTTTATTAGGTCGGAGAGCCTAAGTGTTAAAGGCCAGGAGCTTGTCTTTGTATATGTAATTATGTAGAACATTAAAAAAGATTAAACATCATTGCGTGCAAACCAACCATGAAGAAAGAGTGATGGGGGACTAAGCTTCCACAGGGTGGGTAAGGTAAAATGGGCTAAACGGTTGGAAAGAGGGGCTAAGCTTAGGGACTTAAGTCCTTGAGAATAATAATTTATTATTATTCCAAAGATGTGTAAGAGACATGTTTTTATCCTATGTTCTCGGAAAGGCAATGTGTGCCAAATGGAACACATGCAGCTCGAGGAAGACAAGTGTCGACCTGGGTGCATGCAGTTAAAAGTTGAAGCGTCAACTTAGTTGGGGGTTCATTCTGCCAGTTTCTTGATCCTCCGTTTGAAACCCTGAGACCTATGTGATCGGCCTCTATGTTTTTCTTATCCCGCACCTTGAAACCAGTGGGAAAAACCCGTGGACTGATCCTCTGTATGAACCTGTTTTGCCTCTGCGTGGAACCTCAACATAACCACGCATTCCTGAAAAACCAGAACCATGAAGTCGACCGATGTATTCTCATGAATCCTGTGGCCTCTTTATTCGACCTTTGCAATATTCATGCACTCACTTGAGACCAAAATCCATGAGTCGTTCTATGTCTTTTGAGGAACCCGACACCTAGGTAATCGCCTTAGCCATGTCATGTTTTAGCATGTGTTGTTTCTTCCTACGGTGCCATGCCCATATGTTGTTCCTACTGTCATCCCTGTGTGAATGAGTGTTGAACTATTGTTGTTGTCCTCACCTGGCTGGAGCTGAGTCAAGGAGTGTGATGAAGAAGCGGGTTGTCAGGCCCATGGTAGAATAGGCAGGTTGTCAGGCCTATGAGCAGCTCTCTCCAGGTGAAAGAGTCTGATGGGAAGTGGTTTTCTCCCAGAGAGAGTCCAGCACCAGCTATGGAGATCTGAGAATTCTTGACCTGGCCTATTACCGAGAGCCAAAGAGGGAGGTGAAGCAACTGATGGACTATTCTTGTGAAGGTGTATACTCTCGGGTGGAACATGCATGTGGGGAATGAGAGTCCATGAGTAGTGGGCGTAAGAAGGCTCCTGGAGAGAAGCCTTCCAGTTGCTCTATGTAGTTTTCCTATAACTGCAGCCTAGTCTAGGATTCCCTTGCCTTGGGTGGTGTTATCACTGAAATGTCGTCTGCACATGGCGACAAGAACTCCACATCATCTGCACATAGCGACAAGAACTCTACATCATCAAAACAACAATGAAGTCATTCACGGCACAGAATTAAGTTCACAGCATTCCAGAAGAGTCAAAAACTATACAAAACAACCAGAAAATGAAGGACACTTCACAACAGTAGGGTGCGCGCGTATGCGCGGGATGAAAACGTGTTGCGCGCGCTTAATGCGCCCGACGCGCGACTGTCTACATGAAAAGCCGCGCATTCGCTAATAAATGCTTAAGTCGGCCTCCCGACCGCTAATGGACCGGCCCCCGAGGCGATTTGACCCTCTGATCAGGGGCGGTTCTGCAAATACGGTGAATTTATGGCTTAAACAAACCCTAAACTAGCCTGTGTCTACACCTGGAACTAGTTACGTGACCGCCTGGAATTGGCTATAAAAAGCAGTGAAGGCTCATTGTCTCAGCAGGGAATTCAGAGTAGAGTTATGCTGCGCAGATGCTTCTAAGCCCAGTCTTGGATCACCAGTTCATCAGCCGTGTCATACCGAGTTCTCTCACCATCTATTTCTGCTCAGTTTATTTTGTAAGGAAGGCAATCAGTTGAGGATTCCCGAAGGACCCTCCGCTGGAGGGAAGAGGAACCATTATCCCTTTCCACAGCGTGTGCTTTGGTTTTTTTGTTAATAAGATCAAGCCTTGAAACCACTGGGAACTCCCCTGTCTCGTATTTGGCATTTCTGTTTATTTCTGAACCGTTATTTGCTTCACAGTTGTTAGATTAGATTGTTTTATGTTTTGTTTCTCTGTTTTTATTAACACTCTCACTGCTATAGAAGTTATGCCTTGGTGGACCCTGCAAGGCATGCATAGCAGTCTCTCTTTTGCTCATCTGCTGACAGATTGACCGCGAACAGGTGGAGCTTAGTCCCAGCTTGGGGGTGACCCACTACTGAGCGTGATGAGCAGCGTGGTCTAAGGCTGGGAGGTTCGTGGAAGGTCCACACGTAGTTGGTGGAGTTACTCCAATTTCAAAGATAATTATCATCATGTGTTTAATTTCAATTAAAATGCATGTCTGTGATGCTTGTATCTTTTCATGTATTCCGTTGCATGTATGAATTGATGTTAATTCCATTAATTATTTATGTTAGCAGTAATTCTGTGATTGATTTGTATTGTTTGGTTAAATTTCATTATATATGCATGTTATATATGTGTGTGTGTGTGTGTAAATTTTCTGCATAGTAGCATTGCCTGACAGTGCGGTTGATGGTCGGGGACATTACAATATGGTATTAGAGCCATGGTTTCAATGCTGAGCCTGGATGGGCTAGATAAGTGATCTTTGGACCCAAGGTTTCGAGTGGAAATGGTGTTCAGATGGAACCAATTTCGAACCTTAGAATGTTTCTGAGTGACAAGGGGTTACTTGCTCATGTTACGAAGCTCAGGAGGAGTAGCGTTACGAAGCTCGGGAGGAGTAGCATTACGAAGCTCAAGAGGAGTAGCAGTAGAATACAACTGCATGTGGCGTGGTATTTGACCACAGAGAGAGAGAGCTCAACACTTGGGGTGTTGGAGCCGTAGGATCTATTTGGGAAAAAGGAGATTCCTTTATGACCGTCAAATCCATAAGAGGTGTAGGAAGGTTATCCTGGAAGTCGTTCGGAGTTCGACAATCAGGAGAAGTGGAATGCGCTGAGGCACAAACTTCTGAAGGAGATCTACACCGTAGATCGTAGGAAAAAAGTCTGGACCGTTAGATCCATGTTTAGGAAGGCAAATGAAAGTCACTTTGGAGGATTTAAATTGTGGAGTGTGACAAACTTTCAAAGTCCCAAAGGCCAAAGTAGATCACAATCATTCAATTGCGAAGGACAGATGTCAAGAAATCATGTACTTCAGTTGGAAGTACTTCGAGAGGAGGAAAGTGCTATGAGTTTGAAACTTCTGAAGCCCAAAGTTTTGAAGTGAAAGGGTAGACATGGTGGGGCCAGATGACTTCACCTGGGGTGACGTGGACCTTTCTAGGCATACCATGTGCCATCGCCTTAGTTGATGATGGTTGTACTATGTATGCCTAGAGGATATAGAAGCTAGAAGTTCAGAATTCGAGAGATTGAAAGGGAAGCAAGCATGAAAGCTTTTGAAAACCAAATCCCTAAAGTCTCGAAGCTCCGAAGTCCTGAAGCACTGGAACTCAGACACCTGAGGTTCCATAGTGAGTGTCCACCATTGGATGTTGAGTAGATGTGGATGATTGATCTGCCCTATTACGCGAGTTCGGTTACTCAGAAATTTGACTGATTGTTGTTTGGTGCTTGGAAATCTTCCGAAGTCGAAGGCCAAAGGCCCGAGTAAGCACTTATTGATCTAGCACTTGGTCATGACCCATGGTTATGTGGGTTGGGGACTGAGAGAAAGGGGCTAGTGCCCAAAAACTCCGCAGAGAAGAGCCCCGAAAGGAAATGGAGTTTGAAAGCTTTCTTGAATCATATTGGTTTATGAATGTTGTGGAAATGGTTAAGTAATGATGGTCTGACAAATTCCATTTGACTTCACGTTGTGTTTGTAGAGTTCAATGAGTGTCAGGACCGCAACAAATGGCCACTGAGTGTAGAGAAATGGAAGAGGCATGGACTGCTTCCAGTTCAGAGAATGAAGCAAAAGGAATGGATGTCCATCTGGGAGTTGAATGATCAAACTCCAATGGACATGGAGAAGAGATAGATAAGGAAGGGCATATGATGAAAATCATTGATCGATTACAGAAAGATGCCCAGACTAACCAAGAAGATAACAAGAAGCTTATGAAAGCTAAGGAACAACAGGGTGAATTCAACTTAAAATTGAGGAAGAGTCTGGAGAGAATAGAAAATAAGTTGGATAAGGAGAGTGACTCAAGAAAAACAGGGAGTCGCAGGATCCCTGAGAAGGAAGGAAGATCAAGGAGTGTTAGTAGACACCATCATCACTCCCAAGGTCACTCCAAGAGGAGGGCACATAGTAGTTCAAGCCCATCTCCTACCAGAAAACATAGGATATCTGGAGTGGATGAACTAAAGGGGGAAATTAACAGGATTAAGCCTCCTACGTTTGATGGAGAACATAGAAGGAGGAAGATCCAAAGACATGGTTTCTTGGCATGAGGAAATATTTCCAACTACATAACTATTCCTCTCATGCTGAAGGAAGAATTGCATTGTATCAACTGAAAGGAAAAGCATCCATGTGGTGGAATCAACTTGTGCAGGTGCAACACATTAGAGAAAAATATATCACTTGGAAAGAATTCAATAGGTATTTCGAGAAGAAATACTTGACTAAGAGATACTATGACAAAAAAAATGAAAGAGTTCTTTGAACTCAAGCTCGGTAGCATGACCATTGAAGAATACAAACAACGGTTTTTGGAATTGCTGAAGTATGTTCCGTTCATCAAAGATGAGACTGTCAAAATTCAAAGGTATATGAGTGGAATGCCACCTTCCATTGGAGACAAGATTCAGTATGATGACCCTAATACTATGGAAGAAACTATAAGAAGAGAGAAATGCTTATATGAACAACAAAGAGAAAATCCTACTTTTCGGAAGGCTTGGGATGACTAGAATAAGTTCAAGAAAGAGAAGAGGCAGAAGCGAAACAAGCCTCCCTTTTTCAGAAATAGTCCTCAAGGACAACCATCATTTAGAGAGCCAAGAACGACTGACGTAGGGGGACAAAGGCCAAGGAAGACACCCATTTAGTGTTGGGGTTGTCAGGGAAACCACAAATACAGATATTGTACCCACAAAAATGGCAAAGTGAGAGATGTCCATAATGTTCAGCAAGATGAAATAGTGGAAGACATGGGAAATATACCAAGAATCTACGCATCCCTGGACAATAAGAAAGAAGAATATCGGTCGCACATTATGGAAGTGGAAGGTATGATCAACAACCGTGCCTTTACTATTTTAATTGATTCAGGGGCTAGCCATAGTTATATAGATCCTAGAGTGGTGGAAAGTTTGCAATTGTCGAGAAGCAAACATGAATGGACTGAGCACAAAGGCTGAATTGAAAATTCTTCCTTTAGGTTCTTATGACTGTCTAATTGGGATGAACTAGTTAGACCAGAACCATGCCATCTTGGATTGTCGTAACAAGGCATTAACTTGCTTGGATGAGGAAGGAAATCGGAAAACAGTCCAAGGAATTCCTAGAGCTGTTGCTATCAGAGAAATCTCAGCAATGCAGCTAAAGAAGTGCTACAGGAAAGGTTGTCAATTATTTGTAGCCCATGTGGAGGAAACACCTAAAGATAAGGTGTCCAGTATTGAAGATCATGCAGTACTAAAGGCATTTGAGGATGCGTTTCAGGAGGTACCAGGACTACCCCCGAAGAGAGATATTGACTTCTTTGTAAACTTGATGCCTGGAGAAGCTCCAGTGTCAAAAACTCCTTACAGAATGAGTACACCAGAGATGAAAGAGCTACAATTGCAGCTTGAAGAGATTTTGAAGAAGGGGTATCTATGCCCAAGTGTGTCACCTTGGGATGCCCTGGTCCTATTCGTAAAGAAGAAGGATGGGATGTTGAGATTATGTATCGATTTCAGATAGTTGAACAAAGTAACTATAAAGAACAAGTATCCTCTACCAAGGATCGATGATCTCTTTGATCAGTTGAAGGATGCTAAGATATTTTCAAAAATAGATCTTAGATCAGGATATCACCAGGTAAGAATAAAGGATGAAGACATCAACAAGACTGCCTTCAAAAAAAGGTATGGTCATTATGAATTCACAGTGGTGTCGTTTGGGCTGTCAAATGCACCTGTTGTTTTGGGCTGTCAAATGCACCTGTTGTTTTCATGTGTTTAATGAATGGTGTATTCAGGGACTATCTAGACAAGTTTGTCATAGTCTTTTTGGATGACATTATGGTGTATTCCAAGTTGGAGGAAGAGTATGAACAACATCTGCGGATGGTGTTGCAAGTGCTAAGGGACCACTAGTTGTATGCCAAGTTGAGCAAATGCTTGTTTTATCAAAAGTAGATCCATTACTTGGGGCATATCATTTCAGAGGATGGGATAGATGTAGATCCTGAGAAGATTAAGGCCACCAGAGAATGGTCAGTGCCAGAGAATGTAACAGAAGTAAGTTCCTTTATGGGTCTAGCTATCTATTACAGAAGGTTCATTACAGGGTTCTTGAGAATAGCTCACCCTATCACTTCCTTGCAAAGGAAGGAGAAGAAGTTTCAGTGGACAGAAGAATGTGAGAAAAGCTTCCAGCGATTGAAGCAGTTGTTAACCAGTGCTCCAATCCTAAGGATTGCAGATCTGAATGAAGACTTTATAGTGTTCACAGATGCATGCAAAGAAGGAATGGGAGGAGTCCTTAGTCAGAATGGATTCATAATTTGTTATGAATCCAGAAAGTTGAAAGAGCACGAAAGGAACTATGCAACTCATGATTTGGAGTTGGCAGCCATAGTACACGCTCTAAAGAAATGGAGGCATTACCTCATGGGAAGGAGGTTCGAACTAAGGATAGACCATAATGGTCTGAAGTATTTGTTTGATTAGCCAACCTTGAATTCTAGGAAGAGTAGGTGGTTGGAGTTTCTTTGTGAATATGACCTTGATATCAAGCATATCAAAGGAAAACAGAACAAAGTGGATGATGTGCTCAGCAGGAGAGTGCATGAATTGCATGATACGTCCATTAACATGTACCAAACCGATATTAAAATCATAATTTTGGAGGCTGCAAATGCAGATTTGTAGTACAGGGATTTGGTAGCAAAACTACAGCAAGGTGAGATGCCAAAAAACGTGGAAAATTATAAATTAGAAGCTGATGGAACACTTATGTACAAGAACAAAATTTATGTACCTAATGTCCAGGACTTGAAACTTATGATTTTGAATGAAATTCATAATGTGCCTTACGCAGGGCACCCTGGATATCAAAAAACCGTGGCAACAGTCAAGAGCCATTACTTTTGGCCAGGTATGAAGAGAGAGATTGTTGAATACATCGCTAGATGTATGGAGTGTTAGAAGGATAAAGCTGAGCACAGGCACCCAGAAGGGTTGCTACAGCCTTTACCCATTCCTGAGTGGAAGTGGGAAGTGTTGACAATGTATTTCATCACAGGATTTCTCAGAACAAGCAATCAACATGATTCAATCATGGTGGTGGTGGACAAGATTACGAAAGTTGCCTATTTTATTCCATTAAAGACTACTCACAAGGAAGCTAATGTTGATGATATTTTTATGAGGGAAATATCACGATTGCACGGTATTCCCAAGACAATTTTGTCTGACAGGGACCTGAAATTTACCTCAAAATTTTGGAAAGGGTTGTTCAAAGGATTTAGAATGAATTTGAATTTTAGCACTGCTTATCATCCTGAATCTAATAGGCAGACAAAGAGGGTGAATTGAGTAATAGAATACATGCTAAGGATGTATGTGATGGACAAACCATATAAATGGGAAGACTACCTACACTTGGTAGAATTCGTCTACAACAATGGGTATCAAGAATCACTGAATATGAGCCCATTTGAAGCACTTTATGGCAGAAAGTTCAATACTCCACTAAGCTGGGATAATCCAACTGATAGGGACGTAGTTGGGCCATAGTTTCTCAAGGAAATGGAAGAGAAAATGCTGAAAATTAAGTAGAATTTAAAGGCTGCCCAAGACAGGCAAAAATGTTATGTTGATAAAAAAAGAACCCACAGAGGGTTTAAAGTGGGCGATCATGTTTTCCCGAAAGTGAAAGCCAATAGAAGTTCCCTGAGGCTAGAAAACTGCTCCATGTTGGTAGCCAGATTTTGTGGGCCATTTGAAATCCTAGAAAGGATTGGACCAGTTGCATATATACTTGGATTACCTTCATCCATGACTGTACATAATGTGTTTCATGTTTCATTGCTTAAGAAAAATATACCTGATCCTAATCATATTATCAATTGGAATGTGATTCAGGTGGAGCAAGAAGGTGTCTTGCAACTGCATCTCTGTTAACCATGATTTTAGTCAATCTTGATGGTGTATTGATGATGGTGTACTCGGGCTCCTCATAAGAACTTTCTCCTGAGAAAAGTGACATTCATCTCTTCCCAGAAAACTTACTTTTGAAGAGAGTTCACAGGTTGCTAATATCCTAGGGTGCGAGAATGACCCATTCTCGCAAGCTTCCTTAAGCTAGGGTGTGAACTTCTTGCACTGTGCTACATAGCTAGGGTGTGAACTTGTTCTAAAGCTTGGAAAAAGATGAAGTCTCGATGGTTCTAGAAGGGAATATTCTAGAAGAATGGGTTGGCATTCGAATGGTTATCCTTTTACTAGTTTTCCTGATATTGTGGGATCATTCTTATCCAAGTAACCATCTCATTCTCTCCTATATATTGATGGAATTATCATGGAAAAGGTTAAGCAAGATTCATTGGAGAATTGGTAAAAGAATTGTGTGAAGGACCTAGCTTGAACATGAGCTTGGAGACTCTAGCAAGTCTATCAAGAGGAATTGGATCTTCTTCATGCAAGGATTGAGAAAGTGTGTGTGTTGGAGCCAAGAGCCACCAAAAGGAAGCTTGCGACATCAAGGTGATTAGGTTGTATCTTCTACTTTCGATTAATATGATACAGTGGCATGTCCTTTTCCCATAAAGCTATTCTTACTTTATTGTGTAATTCCTTGATCATACACATAAGTTGATAGTTGAATATATTTTTCTATCTTCACTTTGGTTGGTTTGTGTTGTCTTGGTCTTGACCTCACGAGAGCATCGGAGCGAAGCGGGAGCAACAGAGACCCTAGGAAGCGATGCAAAGATATGTTACTTGTTCCTCCCTACTAGCTAATTCAATGGTCAAAACTTAGGGAAAGAGTCATGTCCTGTCCTGCTTTGTTCTAGATCCAGGTGGATCTAGGGAGATCTGTTAGTGTCCACACCTACCGATTAGTCCGATAACAAAATTGGCGACTCCACTGGGGAAATAACCCGTTTTCTTTGTGGTTTTTGGTGTTTTTCCTTGGCCATTTGCTCTTGCCTTACCTTTCTCCATTCATATCAATCTCTGAGTCTTCAGGATACCCTGATAGACCCTCTGGGTCCAGAGGCCTCTTCAAATTTTGTCTTTTTCCCAAAATTTGTTTAGTTTCAGACATTCTCGCACTGCACTCCATAGTGGCCTGCGAGAATATATTGAGTTCGTAGTCTGCTTTTAGGTCCAGTGCGAGGTTCTCGCACTTTGCTCAAAGCTAGCCTGCGAGAATGACCCATTCTCACACTGTGTAATACTCTCAGCCTGCGAACCCTTTTTTTCAAACTTTTGGCTTTAAGACTTTTGCATGATCAACTGCCCAGATCAATGTAGGTGCCTAAAAGAGCTTCTTGGACCATTGGTTGATTTTTTATTGTCTTTGTTCTTGTGCACGAACAATCTTAGGAAATCAAGACTCTTCCTGTCCATTTTTCTTGACTTTCGTTTCTTGACTTCTCTCTGCAAAGATATACTCTCTGATTTTGGAATCTGAGTGTGTTTATTTGGTTAAGAACCGGTGATCGGTTGAAAGTTGAGCTTCTTTGTCTTTATAATTTGCTCATTATTTGAAAGATCACTTTTCTCATGCAATTGAAAAGACTAGTTTGGTTTGCTTGTTATTTTTGTTTCCATTGAAAGATTGGTTTGGTTTTTTATCTATTGCTTGTTCATTAGTTTTTGGTTTTCTTCATTATCACCGTCATGGTGTAGGTACTTTTTGAAAAGTGAACAACGTTTTTCTTTCAAAATCATTTTTGTCTTCGAAAGTATTGAAAATCAATTGTTGAAATTATTGAAAAAGAAACAATAGAGAATTGTTATTTTTGCGTGATTCGTTGCAATTGCATTTTGAAGGAAATTGTGTATTGTAGTTCAAGTTTGATCTGGAAAACTTCTCTTTCCCTCCCATACATAGGATTCATTGAACGAAAATTGATATATTTCATTCTTATCCATGCATCATTGGGTCAGAGTCTCATACAACATCAGTTTCATCTCCGCTTCCTTTGAGTAACAACAACCCCTAATAACATTGTGAAATCATAAAATTTAATTAGTAACTCTTTTCTAGGGCTCTATTACACCAACATTTAGCTAGGCTAGCACTTTGGAATAGGTAGAGAGATACACTCTCCAAAGCACAAAACACACAATAGCATCTTGTGTTAAGGAGTGTCAAATTCCATTTGCAACATCTTGTCCTGGGAAGCCCTTCTCACACAAGGGTCAAACACGAGGTCGCATTGATATTGACAGAGTTACTCACCCTGCTTTGTTGATATCGGTGTAGAGATTGCATGTATTATGGGGGTCACTCGGAGGTATACCCACAATGATGAGTGGAAGCCTTTTGAGTTGATTTCGGGCTAGATACCCTGCCCTTGCGTGTGGATCGGACTGTTGATTGTCCCCCCAGGCTTTATTGTTGTCGGTGGTAACCTTAGTGGCCTATCTTTCTAGGATCTTACACAAGGTGACTGTGAAGGGGAAAGTCATCACGGTACTTGGAATCGACGTTGGCCAAACTCACTCAGGCTCCTTGAAGGGTATACCCACGATTATGTGTGGGAGGTTGCACCAGGGTGTAAGTCCGTTAAGAAAGTCGTCAGCGTAACTTTTCCACCCTAGCCGAGCCCCTTCTCGTCTCATTGTTGTGACGTTAGATTTCATCATCTGCTAGTGGCTTCGGAATTAGAAGGTCTTGTTTGCTTGGTGTTGCTTCCTAGATTTTGTTTACTAGCACATGTTGTTTGTTTACCAAAGTTGAGCATACAATTTTCTTCGTGAAGTTTGTCACTCATTTACAATAGCTCCTTCACGTCGTTCACATAGAATGCAGGGTTTATCTCCAGAGCATCTGGAAGGTTCTCAACCCTTGCCTACAAGTTCACTTGAGGGCTCTCCTCAGCAGAGTGAAGTCCAAGACGTTACCACGCCACAAGCGGAACGAACTAACTCTCTAGAACATTTTCGAATTACCAATACTTGAGAGGACTTTCGACTTCACCCCAATTCTGAGCGACCGTTTATGCAACTGAATTCTTCCGGAGACTTAGTTGTTACATCTTCTGGATCACTGGTTGGACCCTTTCCAGGCATAAAAGGCCAAGATCCTTTTTTGTCTACAGGTGTTTTTCGACGGGACCTTTTTGGTCCAGGCTCACCTGTGATTTCCGAAATCACCTCACCTGTGATTTTCGAAATCTCTAGTCTAGAGACAGTACCGTTTACTACCACCTATCACTTTCTTGGTATAGACGCCCAGTGATCTGACCACATCTTGACCATCCCTATCGAAATGGCCCATCACACAGATACTATGAGTGTTCACACCGGGTTTACCGCGGTTAGTCTCGCTCCCATCAGCACACCGCGAACGCCGAATTTCACCCCACCACTACCACCTGGATATGGTGCGTTGAATGCTTCCATTCCCACTCCTATGCAAACTCCATCTAGCTCTCCTGGTGGTCCTTCTTCTTCTGGGCACTCTCTTCCCGGTTTTATTCCGACACTCCCTCAGTTTCCTTTTGGAGGACCTTCCTCGTCTTCTACTGGCAGTCTTAATCCTAGTGGCACTATTCCATCATTCACACCAAATTACCAGATTCCCATCGGTGGACAATTGCACCAATGTGGCATGACTCAACCCCCTCTCAGCGGGCAAATTCCTATTGGAATGCAAATCCCAATTGGAACACAACCCCCAATTGGAACACTACCCCCAATTGGAACACCACCTTCGATAGGAGGACCAACCCCACCTTATGGACAAAATATACCTCCATCCTTGGCCCAGTATTGGAATCATCTGATACAACATCCTCCTCAATCGACTGGGGGGTAGCAGTTTTCGACTACATCTGTGATACCCCCTAGTATAGGCCAACCATATCCAGGTACATTCAATCCCATTTGGGGCTCGACTGCTCAAACTCACGTCCCTGTTCCAGGATATAATCCCATGAGCTACTATCCTCTCCAACCACCACCAAATCTACCTGGGTATTCACATTATATGCAGACTGATTATGGTCCTACTGGTTTGCCAACGAGGCTTCCTCCCCAAAGCCATCAGTACCCGCAGGTGAATTGACAGTTACCCTTCTTGGCCACTTTGGATCTTTCAGATTTGTCAAGGATTTTAAATGATCCAATTTGTCACTCTCCCCAATGGCCTGCTATACCAGCCAAGCTACCATCGGACATCCCTAAATTCGATGGCAAAGCGGGAGAGGACTCGAACAATCATGTCATGACTTTTCACCTCTGGTGTTCATCCAACTCGCTGATGGATGACTCTATTCATTTACGTCTTTTTCAACGAACCCTCACAGGTTCTGCTGCGAAGTGGTATATAGAATTACCACGAGGTTTCTTCACTAACTTCAACACCCTAGCTATGGATTTCCTCACACACTACCAGTTACCAATTCGTTATGAAATGGGGATCGATATTTTGAGTTCTTTCAAACAAAACAAAGCCACTCATATATCCGATCACATTCATGAGTGGTGATGGAGACGACGTCTCATCAAACTCAAACTCCCTGATCAGTTGCTGGTAGAGTGGTTAACAAAATCATTTGTGAACAACATCAGTCGTGACATCACCATGGGTGGAGTAGTCACGGAAGATTAGGCCATAATTCGTGCTCAATACCTTGACCTTGTTTACTCACAAATGGGTACCCTTTATGATTTACTACCTAACTTACCTCGCCCTTCAACTTCTGCCACTTCAACTACTCCAGCTGCTTCGCATGTAGCCAACGGTGTGATTTGCACTTTCCAGGCCCAACCACATTCCGCCTCAAGCAACAACCCCAAACCTGCTTCTTCTAATGTTCAAAACGCTTCGTCTCCTTCCCCTCCCACCAGCAAGACTTCTAAGGTCAATGCAGTTCAATCTACCCCAGTCGGTAAAAATAAATTCAAAAAGGGAAGGGGTAAGAATAAGGAGGAAAAAAATACTTCTCATGCAGAGCGAACCAAAACTACCCTTGTTGATGATCGCGATAAGTGCAAACCTCGATACCCTTGTCTTATCTGTGGTGATGATCACTACACGAAGGATTGTCCATGATGTGCCGAGGTCACTAAGTTCCTTCAAGGAGCTCCAAAACCACCTGCTCCGACCATTTTGTCCCAACCCTTCCCGTCTCAACAACAGGCTCAGTTGGTCACTTATGACCAACCTTCATCTTCTACTACATCCTATGTATTGATGTGTACTGGCGATTCAAAGAAGAACAACATTGCACTCACCACTCGAGCCAAAGATTATTCTCCCTCTAAAGAGAAGGTTGATGATCTACCTCCTTCCTCGGTAAAACCCTCTCCCATGACTCCACCTACCAATGGTCCTCTTCATCTCGAACGACTGAGCCTCAACACAATTCTTCGACCCCCCTCAAAGGGCGTCATTCAAAAATTGGCTTTCAATCCTCATGCTCATGCTACCCATAACTACAACATTGTTGAAGATCTAGCCCAAGAACCTTCTGTGATGTCATCCCTCGAAGTCCTTCAAAGTTGTCCCACACAACGGAAGGCACTGTTGAAAGCTATCAGTGGAATCGACTTGAAGGATACGAATTTAATAATTTTTGACTTGGAAGATCACATTCCAAGGTTACCCCCTCAATTCGCATTCCAAATCCAAGTGATTGTCTCTGACAAAAACATTTGTTGAACCGTTATCGACAAGGGTGCCTTGTCATGTGTCATGTCCCTTACTTGCTGGAAAGCCATTGGCTCTCCCTCTTTGAATGAATCCCAGAACACTCTAAAATCCTTCAATGGCTCCGGTTTTAAGCCCTACAGTGTCCTTCCTTCGTTGCCCATCATGTTAGAAGGAAAAAAGGTCCAAGTCGAAGTGGAATTCTTCGACACTCCCCTTGACTACAATCTTCTGCTTGGCCACAGCTGGATCGATTCCATGCGCGCAATTGTGTCGACCCTTTTTCGAGTGGTATGTTTCCCACATCAAGGGAAGGTAGTCACTGTCGACCAATTAGCCTTCTTTAACTTCGACACCTGTACTGGCAACGTATCGTTCATCGCTAAAACCCCACTGGGTTATGAGAACATCGGTGTAGGCCTTCTCAAAGACTCTTCGTTAATGGGTACTTTCCCCATTCCACTACCCGATGTTCCACGCTCATCTGTTGCTTCAATCAACATGATCTCCACCTTGATTCATGAAATTCCTGCATCTCACGACCCATGGATAGTACCTGACTCTGGATATTATCTTCATTACGATGACGAAATGCCTTTAAGTCTAGTTGAATCTGCCTATCAGGCCATTCAATCAACAACCCCTTCTACCCCCTCTCTTGGTGAGTTATCTCCAGATCCTTTCCGTGTTATTTTTCCCACTGACGAGATGATCATGTTTGTCATGGAGGACACCCCTTGGGACGATGGACATCAACGTTCCATCCTCTTTCTGGAGCAACATACCATTGATAACTACCAATGGATATCGACCCCGTCGACCGTTGTAGTCATCTCAACCATTCTCAGGTCCACACACGATGTGTTTTCCAAAGGGAACTTAAGCAATATCTCGCCCACTACTCCCCTCGACATATCTGTCAAACCTGGAATCGTATAAAATGTCCATATCGGAGCTTTGTGTTCCCCTGACAAAATAGTCACCTATACGTCCCTTTTCAAAGAGTTTTGTGACATCTTCGCCTGGAGCTATGAAGAAATGCCAGGTATCGAACCCAACATTGTGATACATGAGATCAAGACGTACCCCAACGCTGAACCCGTCCGGCAATGCCTTCGTCCAGTTCACCCACGTAAAGCGACTACTATCAAGCTCGAAGTTGAGAAACTTCTCAAAGCTGGCTTTATTTACCCAGTGGCTCTCACTGACTGGGTTTCCAATCTTGTCCCGATCGATAAGAAACAAGGCACCATTCGTGTATGCATTGATTATAGGGATATCAAAAAAGCTTGTCCCAAAGACAACTTTCCTACCCCCTTCGTCGATCAGATTGTCGACGATTGTGCCGGAAGTGCAATCTTCTCTCTGATGGATAGTTTCTTTGAGTATAATAAAATCAACATTGTTCCCGAGGATCAACATAAGACTGCTTTTATTTGTCCCTGGGGTACTTTTGCCTATTGGAAACTCCCTTTCAGTCTCAAGAACGTTGACACCACTTTTCAACACGCTATGTCTTATGCTTTCCATGATATCAAGCACATCGTGCAACCATATCTGGATGATTTACCTGCTCACTCAATGCGATGCGTCGATCATTCGACCCACCTCCGAGCCATTTTCGTTTGCTGTAAGTTCTACCGTATCCGTTTGAATCCTCATAAGTGCGTTTTCTGCGTGGAATCCGGCCAACTTCTAGGTTTTATTGTTTCACGTCAAGGGATCAAGGTGGATCCTTTAAAGGTTGAGGCAATCCTTAATCTCCCTCCTCCTTCTACACTTCGCCAGTTGCAAAGTTTGTAGGGGAAAGCAAACTTTCTTCGTCGTTTTATCCCAAATTATGCCAAGATAACTCGTGGATTTACACAGCTCCTAAAAAAGGGGTCTGAGTTCGTATGGGATACCATTGCCAACAATGCTTTCGAAGCTTTGAAATTGTCCCTAATGCGTGCTCCGGTTCTCTTTCCCCTCAATTACAATCGCAATTATTTCCTCTACCTTGCTACCTCGGATTACACCATTGGTATGGTTCTCATCCAAGAGGATGATGCTAACGACGAACATGTTATATACTACTTGAGTCAAAGTCTAACGCCTACCGAAATCAAGTATTTACATGTCGAAAAACTAGCCTTGGCAGCCGTCCAAGCCATCCAATGCTTCCGACACTATATCCTCTCATGCAAGACTACAGTGATTTCTAACTGCAATGCTATGCAACACATTCTCACACGTCAATTGCTAGGGGGAAAATACTCCAAATGGATTGTGATACTCTAGGAGTTTGACTTGGAATTCAAACGCGCCAAGTCTAAGAAGTCCTTAGTGTTTGCCGAGTTGATATGCGACTTTCCCTATTTTGAAACAGAAAATGTAGCAGTTGATTCATTACCTGATGAATCCCTTTTCCTCATCAGCACTGATGATCTTTGGTATGGTGATATCATTATATATCTCCAAACCCAAACTTTCTGGCCAACTTTTTCGAGTACTGACCGACATTGAATATGATACCAAGCTCGTCAATATATTATCCTCGGGGATACTCTTTATCGTTGGGGGATTGACTCCATTTTTCAACGCTGCCTCACATTCGACGAGGTCGAGAGAGCTCTGAATGACTACCATTCTGGAGCCTGTGGTGGTCATATGTCTGGGTATGCTACTGCCCAAAAGATCTTACGAGCAGGGTATTTTTGGCCTTCTTTATTTAACAACTGCATAATCATCGTTCAAAAATGCCAGGCTTGATAGATCTATAATAACAAGATACGGTCACATCCCGCTCCTCTTCACCCCGTGGTCTCCATTGATCCCTTTGCGAAATGGGGCATTGATTTCATGACATGTCACCCCACTATGTCGGGGGGCATGGATACATCATTGTAGCCGTAGATTACTTTACGAAATGGGCCGAGGCGATGCCAACATTTGACAACAATGGAAAGACCGCAACATTATTCATTTTTAATCACATCATAGCTCATTTTGGTGTTCCCCAGGCTATCGTCACCGATCACGGTAGCCACTTTAGAAACTTCATGATGTCCGAACTTACTGAAAAGTTGGGTCTTCACCATGAAAACTCAACGCCCTATTACCCACAAGCCAATGACCAAGTCGAAGTAATTAACAAAGTTCTCATAACTATGCTTCGACGAATGATAGGGATTCACAAAACATGTTGTCACATAATGTTGTTTTCAGCATTGTGTGCTTACCGGACATCCGTCAAGTTTGCTACTGGGTTTACACCTTTCCGGTTAGTCTATGGTTTGGAAGCCATTCTCCCGATTGAATGTAAGATACCCTCTTTAAAACTAGTTGTTGAACTCCTACCAAACACTTCTATTGAGGAAGAATGTCTATTGTATCTTATGCGATTAGACAAAACTTGACGCGATGCTACCCTAGTCATTGAAGCTCAAAAAAAACATGTCAAGGCCCAATACGACAAACATGTCAAGCCTCATGTTTTCTCTGAAGGAGATCTCGTTCTCCTCTATGAACAAGATCGAGATATGCTAGGAGCTGGAAAATTTGAAGCTATGTGGCGAGGTCCTTATATCGTTAAATGAGTGTTGGAAAAAGGGGCCTATGAGTTAGTAGATTACAATGGTATCTCTTTGAGTGAACCCATGAATGGGTTGTACTTGAAGTAGTACTATGCATGAAATCACCTGTGCACGAGTACTTGTATTTTTATCGTACTTCTTGTGGGTTACTATAGCTTGCTTTTTTCGTTATCTGGTCTCTGCCCTTATGTGACATTGTGTTTGATTTCTAGATGTCGGAGTCTTTGTTACCCTATATTGGCTTCGCTGATGGCACTAGCCATAGTACTCAGAACCTTGCTTCCGCTGCATGGGCAATTTACGCCCCTACAAACGAACTTGTCTCCTTACGAGGAGTGTGTCTCGACTGTGCAACCAATAATATTGCAGAGTATAGTGCCATTATTGAATTGTTGATTGATGCTATCTCACTTGAAATCCATCATTTGGTTGTGCGAATCGATTCGTAGCTTGTAGTACTACAGTTAAGTAATGTCTATACTATTCGAAGTCCTACTTTGTTATGGGTGTATTTGCGAATTCGCCTCTTGGAACGTTATTTTGATTATATTGAATATCAACATATTCCTAGATGTCTAAATACATTAACTGATGCATTGGTTAACTATGTATTAGACAGACATTTGGATCATTTATAAATCAATCACATCAATTTTCACACAACACAAGATAAACCAGTAGAAGTTGTCTGTATATATAACGATCAAAAGAGTTTTTTACAAAAAGTTCTGTCCGAGGACCAAAATGTCAAAATCTGAAGCTCATAGCTTCTACAAAGTGACATCATGGATGACGTTCACGGTCACACACGACTGGCCGGGCAACCCTACGGAGCAGTCGACCAATGGACTCTGACACTCCTACTGTATGACACTGATAACGTCGTGGAACCTCTCCAAGAGGCATGTCTGGAATATCTGCTATCAAACCCTCTAGGTTTTGTTCCACCTCTTCATAATCCTCGGCGTCCCATCGTGGCACTAGCACCACCTCTCCTCACCGCTGAATGGGAGAAGTACCAGGAGGTTGGTAAGGTCCCACATTTGTGTCATCAACAACAAAAAAATTTTTTAGTCCTTGGACGAACATATAAAAAACATTTTCATATGATAAAATTCACAAAAACAGTTAAAAAGAAAAAAAATGTGTACTTCTTACCAAGTTCCCCCCACTGAGCACCCTCGGGTAGGACCAAGTCTAGATCTCCTCAGAAATCCAACCCGGCATAAGCATAATCGTCGACCATCAGCATCTGTGGTCCCAACCAGTCGAAGAAGGTATCATCATACTTGATAATTGGTCTAGCTACGTGTCGGGCCATGAGCTGACACCAGCTCAACATTCTTGGATCTGTTCGAGCCGAAAAATTACACTCAACCTGTAGCCTCAGTAACGAAACCCTCTTGAGAAAGAAGGGCACCAACAAAGATCCGTACTCAAATTGCTTCAGGTCGCCTCGCCTGCATTTGGTCAACTGCCTTTTCATGCTACAAAGCACAACATCTGCCCAGTTAAAAACCCGAGGCTCAGTACACTCTATGGCATACTGAAAGTAACTCTGGAGCTCCATGTGAGGAGCGGAGCTCCCAGCCATACGAAAAATGGTGAAAAAAATAGTGTGGAGGGTCAAATCCCGTACTCCCCAAATAACTACTTTCCCTTTCTTCCTCTCTGCCTCTGGAACACAGTGTAAGCTACCAGTCAGGCTCACATGGTACCCACGTCATGACAATCCTATCAAGAAGTAAACGTCCTCAATATCCAAGGATAATGTGTGGACCCCTACATGAAATACTTGTTGATTGGGATCCCACATATGCACAAGGTACTCCAATAACCTGATTTGGTCCCTCATGCCCGGGATAGGAAAGTACTTCAGAAGACCACAATTTCGCAAAGTGGCAATGGTGGGCGGATGATTTATGGCAATGGCATTATCTTCTTCGTGCTCCCTTTCGCGCCATTCCAGAACCATTGTGATGGCCAAATATCTGCATAAGAAGCACAAGAAGAAGATTAATAACTCTATTCATAAATTGGTATCTTTTGATTGGGCAAATTTTTAAAAAACTTTTACACTTTGCGGTTCTTGTAGGTGCCCTTTAGGCACAGTGTGAGGTTCTCCCAGGCGCGTGTAGGCTCACCTGTGAGAATGACCCATTCTCGCAGGTCTCGTGTAGTTCACTTGCGAGAATGGATGAGCAGCATATTAAACCCCAAAACAAACTCAAAATGATATTTTTTGCCAATGAAAATGAAAAATTAAACCATGAAACAGTAGAGGACCAAGTGCCTACCTCACTTACGCTGATGGTTTGTCGAATGCATGCTCGTAACTCCCGCAATCTGACGTTGAATTTCGAGGGTAAAAGAGGGGTTTTTGGGCTCAAATAGTGGTAAAGTTAAAATGATATGGTAAAAAGACTTTTTACTTCTTTATATTTACTTTTACCATGTTATTGAACTTTTATAATTATTTATTTATTAAAACCTAATCCCTAATGCCCTTTTGAGTGTAACTTTTGTAGGCGTAACGACTTTGATGTTCATATATAGGGATGCAGACATATTTTTTCTTCTTCATCGCATGTTTTGTTTGTTTTTTATGGTTTTTGTATAAAACCTCGAGCTGGGTCTTTGTCCGTTATCATGCTCGAAAATACATGAGAACATGATCGAGCATACTTTTATCACTTTTTTGGGCTCAACAAGGTTATACGAAAAAGGAACCCCCTTGGAGTTCTCTTTAATCTCTTTTCAGACTCTCTAAACATGAAAAGATAGCCAAGCGACCTTGCTATTTTCATGCTCGATAAAGTATTTGAAGAAAGCGTCTAGTGGGCGATAATTTATCTCTTTTTCGGTCTCATCAGACTATTTTACGAAAAAGGAACTGAGAGAGTTCTCTTTTAAGTGTTTTTCTAGACTCTATAATCATGAAAAACCTTCGAGTTTTCTATCTTTGGACTCTTTAAACAAACATCGACAGACCCATCATGGGACTGAACCACTCCTTCCTAGGGTTCGTTAAACATACTCTGAAGGACTTATCCGAAGGATAAGCTTATATCAACAAGCATATGTTATCCTCCTCAAGCTTGCATAAAAATAAAGAGGTACTCGCCAGAAATGGTGGGGGAAAATTTGGGAAAGGGATATGT
>ML790878.1:135833-148651 GCA_009831015.1 Picea engelmannii | reverse complement strand
ATAATTGCATCGTTGGAGGAGTCATCCCAACAACATGCATTAGAGGTATGTAATCATTGATTTATTATTTTATGTACATCAAATTTAATTATCACATGAAATAATAGTTTTCAATTGATTTATTGCAAAAAAGGAAAAAAAAATGGAACCCATTCAGAACATAAGACAGGATGATGAGGAAGAAAAGGGTTGATCACAAAGTTTTTTAGTACTTACTTTTTCAGCCTTACTTAAGGGTCTCTTATTCATATATAATAAAACGGGTTTATCATTTTATTGCATCGTCTAATGTTGTAAAATGTTGCATTGTTGATTAATTAATATATGGATGATTTACATTGTTATAAATAACAAAGGTGCAATTTGTTGGATAACACATTAATGCAATCATTATATCAAAATGAAATAACAAAAATATAAAAATCAATATTATTATAAAAAAAAATTGATTTTGAGATGACTAATTGAAAATTTGTAAAAAAAATAATTAATTAAAATGTATACATATCGGTGCATTTTGTTTTTTGAACTCACTAAACGGTGCGTTCCATAAAATAGACACCGATGTTTTTTTATGAGTCATGTGCATCAGTGCCTATTAATTACATTGCTACATCGGTGCTAAAAATTGTGAAAAAACATCATTACTTTAAACAACATAACATACAATTATATTTATCATTTCAAAATATTACGGTCCACATAATTACAATACAACTGGTACTTTACATATAATATATGTACCAATGCTTGGTAACAAAGAATGACATTTCCATCTCACCTCAAATGTTCAAAATTTCACTTCCCTCTGGTGCACTTGGTAATATAGGCATCGATGCATATAAATTATATGAGCACTGATCTTCCATAAAACAAAAAAGAACAACTCATTGCTTAATATTTATACGAGCATCGATGTGACATATAAAAAAAAAAAGATGAAATCAGTGCGTAATAATTATATGGGCACTGATGATTTTAAGTTTATGTATGCATTGGTGCATGTTACATGAACACACATTGGTGCATGTTATCAATATGAGCATCGAAAAACAAAACCTTTTCCTACCCAACTTTTTTCATCTGTTAAAACCTATGATATGAATAACGGAGGTTGTAGTGGAGGTTTTTTTGAAACTTTTGCCCAATATTGTTTTTATTAGGAAACAAAAATGTGAGAGAGATAAAAATAAGAATTACATAGAAACATGCATACATAAATCACACGAGATTTACCCTAGAAAACCATTACCGGAAAAACAAACTAACAATAGATCTATTATTGTCCTTGGTCAAACTCGTCCAAGCTGACCAAAATCCTAGCCTTAGCCAAGTGAGCCTCCACCCCTTAGCTCTTGACACATTATAGTGAAGTATTCTAATCCTTTTAAAGGCTTCATTACATGCAATCCATGGGCTCTATAAACCACATGCTACCAAAACCATGTGCTTGAAACCGCCATTTTTAACCTAACAACTTTGACTCTTTCACCAAGTCAATTTTAACATAACATTCTCCCTTTAAACTTGACTTGGGGTTTTCGTTGACCAAATCTGACCAGATAGATAAGTGATTTTTCATCGCTCACCTCTTTTCCCTACCCCCCTCAAAGTTTATAACTAGGGTATCTGGGAATCCAACATGTCCCCCCCATCATCTATACTAGGGGTGCGCATTCCTAACTAGGTCTTACAGTTGTATGCCCATTTGCATGCAATAAACATTTTCAACTCCATTATAATAAATATTTTATCATTGTTTCTATCTTGACACTTATGTTACCTTCCTCTCACCTTCACACATCTAGTGTTGTCTTTGTGCTACCAAAATCCTTGGTCATATATAGCTTTAGCTCCTGCAACTGCTCTCACACGTGTTCATTTCACACGGAAAATATTAGCGAAAGGCCCCCTTGAAATCCCCAAACTTGAGCAGAGAAGCTAAAATCAATGAATTATTGTTAAACACTTGGGTCCAAGGGACGAGTCACTCCATCTTTCTTTATCGTCTTTTGTAGCACTGACATTAGACCACATATATCATAGGCCAAAAACAAGTCAAACCCTTAGCAGCAAAGGCATCCCCCTGAAGCCAAAATCTTGCTCTATACCAGTTATTAGGAAATAAAAACATGGGAGAGATAAAAATAAAAATAACATATAAACAACACACATAAATCACACGATATTTACCCTAGAAAATCATTACGAAAAAAAAATGACCAACAATAGATCTATTATTACCCTTGGTCAAACCCAACGAAACCGACCAATCTCTTGGCCCCGACCAAGTGAGCCTTCATCAATCAACTCTAGGCACATTTACAATGGAGTATCACCATCCTTTTAAAGGCTTTTTTCATGTAATCCACATGATATAAAACCACGAGCTACCAAAACCATGTACCTGAAACCACCATTGTTGACCTAACAAATTTGACTCTTCCATCGAGTCAAGTTTAACCTAACATTCCCCCTTTTAAAATTGACATGGGGTTTCCCATGACCAAATCTAGCCAATCCTCCCTCAAAGTTAGGGTATATGGGAATCTTGCATGCTCCCCCCTATCACCTACGTCTATATTTAGACTTTACCCATGAAAATTCCAAACCTGGGGTACGCATACCTAATCGGTTCTTATAGTCGTATGCCTAGTGACATTCAATTCCATTAATTTTGTTTTCATTGTTTCTATCTCAACACTTATGTCATCATCCTCTATCCTTTGCACATCTTGACCAAGCCTCATGGCTACGACAACCCATCATAATGATCCATGATCATATCATCCAGGTATTTAGTCAAACACTTCATGTGCATTCTTCTCTTTGTTGGTCTCGATCCGCTCATTTGTTTTCTCTTCATGGACTAACTGCTCAACTTATCTCCTTACGGCTTGACCTTTCTCCTTTGCATATGACCTTTCTTGGATTTAATTTTTCTCTTTATGAAAATAACCAAAGATTGAACTCTCCAATGGCTCAGTGGACCAACATTCACCTCCTTAGCATTTCCTTCATCAAACCACTCTTGATAGAAAGTCCAAGTTTTCCTCACTTTGATACCAATTGTTAGGAAATAAAAAGTGCGAGAGAAAAAAAATACCAATAACACAAGAACATGCACACATAAATTACATGAGATTTATGCTAGAAAACCCTTACGGTAAAAACCAACCAATAATAGATATATTATTTCCCTTGACCAAACCCGACCAAGTCAACCAACCTCCTGGCCCCGACCAAGTGAGCCTTCACCTCTCCACTCTTGACACATTGCAATGGAGTATCCTAATCCTTTTAAAGGCTTCATTATATGGAATCCATGGGCTCTAAAAAACACAAGCTACCAAAACCATATTGTTATCACTGAAAATTTGTCTACAACATTGCACATGATGTTTGAAGAAAGACATCAATTCCAGCAACAAGTAGTCCACCTACAACACCAAAATCCATCAAAAAGGCAAAAACATATACACTTGGTTCAAAAATTAAAGTGCGGAAATTCACCAAAGGAAGCATGCGCATAATGCGTAGGCTAACAGAACCCTCAACGCACACTGTGCGCAAGATGTGTGACTATCTATGAGAAAATCCACACACTTCTCATGAACGACGCATTTATGAATCCTTTCGGTCCCTCATCCACTTCTAGTCCGACCCCCAACACGATTTGACACTTAGATCTGAGCGAAATCTAGCTTGGAGGTTGGTCAAGAGCTAGGAAGTGTCCTAAAAGGCACCTTGTTCACACTATGAACTAATTGTATCTTGCCATGAATGGACGCTATAAATATATGCAATGGGTGTGCTAGAAAAATAATAACTTCAAGGTATTGTTATGTTGAAAGAATTCATCTTTGAGAATCTTCTTTTCTCTTTGAATCATTCAAGCACTATAGCAAGGGCCATTCCACTCACCTCTTGAGAGGATTGGCATTGTATTTCTTCACCATTGTAATTTTCCATTGTATGAAGAGAAGAGATCTCTATTAGGGAACTCAAGAGCCCTCCCAAGGAGGAAGAGGGGATTCATAAGTCCCTGCCTTTCTCTATGGTGTTAGCCTATCAATATATTGATCCATTGGTAGCTATATGATGGTAATTGTTTTCTTTTCATGGTTCTAGTTCTTGCAAGCTTGTCTAACATTTTATTTATCTTTGTTTTTATTTTTATCTCTTTTGTTTCATGTGTATTTGGTTATCTAACCAACTCACAAACCTTTGTCTTGTTTAGCTGACTTAACTAAGCAGGTAAGTGTTGTGTTTTTTCTCACCTATGTGGCAAAACCAACACAACACATATGCTCGTCCTAACAACTTTGACTCTTTCACCGAGTCAAGTTTAACCTAACATTTGTAACACTAAAAATCACCACTACAAGGTGTTTTCCTTGATGTGATGGAAGAAAATTCCATATACAGGTGCTATCTAGTGTGATACGACTCAAAGGGGTACCAATAGAGATTAAAAGGGTGTCCAACCAAGTGATTTTTCTTGTATCTTCTGCATGCAATATTTCCCAACCATAGGTTTACCCATTAAATGAGAGATCTCTAGGTTACTTAAAGATGCTAGAACACATCTTTAGCCTAAAAAAGGTATCTAAAACTAGAGTGTGTGTTGGCACAAGAAAGTGCTTTGATACCATTTTTGGTGTTCCTTGTTAGATGAAATAGAATATTTAGAGAAAAATAGATGGAATATAGTTGTGGAAATCAAATAAACAGTGTTGTGCTACTTATATGTCTAATATAATGCACTCATTAATTATCAATCTAGGATTCGTAATCAATAGAGTTACAAGACACCAGTAAGAAAGGTAATTTCTAATGTCGCCAGTATAGAATCAAACTAGATTATGTATGCTAGAAACAAATCAAAATAGAAAACTACAATGCACTTTGGTTGTCCTTCACAGAGAGGCTATCTATTCCATTATGGTACATGCAAGTATGAGATGGAATTTGGTTTGATAGATCAACTCTGATGTTTGACCCAGAAAACTAACTATACAATCCACACTTTCTGAAGGGAAATCACACATCAATCAGCATAGCATAGGTAGTTCAATAATCAATATGTTGGTTCTGCTGTGGTTCTCAATGAACTTCACTAGTTCTTATCCAAGTAGTTTTGACTATTGCTGCCAACAACTATGATCACTCAAGGAAATCAAATTCATGAAAGCAGAAACAGGGCATAGGTGAAAACAGAGCAATTAAAGATCTCTAGACAATTACAAAATAGAAATCTTAATCTAAGATGTTATTGCTATCATCTAACAGAGTTAAATCTTTAGCTAATGCAATGTGTATACTATTGAAAACAAACACTAATGCTAATCTACGAAGAGGATGACCTTTGTTGGGCGGTGGGCCCTTGCCGCTTCAACATGTCAACTACTGAAGTCTATAGGATGCTTTTATTCAACACACACATTACTCTCACTCACATTTCAAAACATAAAATCAACCTCTCGTTAACAACTCAACTCATACTCAATCATAGATAATCAAAATATGGAGATAAATGGAATTCTATTAATCTTCAATCAGAATCTGTTTTGTACTATCACACACTGCTTTACATATTGGTAATATGCTAGCTCTCCTCTCCTCTACCATCCTTGCCACGACTATTTAATAGTCTGCATCGTGAAACACAAGGAGGCGAAGTGATTTGAAAATCAATCAGTTGTTTAAGTTTTATCATTCAGTTACATCTTCAGCTTCATCCTCATGACACAAAGTGCATGAGGATGAGGCAATTAACAAACTATTCTTATCATATCCTTGCTAAATGAATAGTCATCCACCAATTGACTTAGGTGAGATCTGACACTTAACTTAGTGCATTAGGCTCTTCTATATCAGTATCGGATCGTAATAGGCAGATGTTACCGGATCACGACAGGGTGCAAAAGGTGGTACCGGATCATGACAGAGCATGGTCGTTGGTACCGGATCATAGCAGAGCATGTTCGTTGGTACCGGATCACCACAGGTAAGATTTAGTATTGGACGCATTTGGTACCAGATCAGATAGCAACAATCTTGGTGCGCATGTATCAGATCATGACAGAGCTGGTACAGGAACGCGAGACATCTAGGGGTCAAAGATTCACATATGACAAATCGAGCATTAGTACATGAAATATTTAATTCCTTAACTCAATAAACCACAAAATACATGAATTAACCATACTTTACCTTATGACCTTATTACTGGCAATTGGTAGCGTTCTTGTCATTCACTCAAGCTTTAGGTACGTCCAAAAAGGTAGGTGAAGAGTAAAATAGGGTAATGAGAATGTCAATTTCAGGGCTCAACAAACAGAGCTAGATAGAAGTAAATATAGACATGGAAAGAAAATAAACATATTTTGAATTGAAAAGAGCTATGATAGGCAAACCTTTATTGATATTCAAAACTAGATGCAATGTTCATTTTCCTCTTGGATGGGGTAACCTCCAACATGAGTAAAGCCAACGAGTAAAGCCTCAAATACAATAATATTCACTTGACAACCTATTACATAGCTTCTACTACTATATGTAGTTTCTAATTGACCAGAACCCTAACCACCTAGTGGACCTCCATAATGAGGCCTCAACCATTAACTAGTGGACCTTCTTTAATGATGCCACTTACATTTATTTCTTTCACACACTACTACCTTGTGGAGCCTTATTTAATAAAGATGAATCTCACTATATTAAGTAACAATGCATTCCATTAACTAGGGGAGATAGGGAGGGACCCTAACAATGTTTGTTGATAGCCCTGTGAGTCCAGAGACAAGACATTGGCAGCCTCAACCTCTATGTTTTAAGATTTCATTGAAACATGTCCAATTAGCAAGCACGCTAGTCACTATATTAGACAAGTATGAACAATGTGTTGCACCAATGTGTATTTGGGTTGACAACTATAATCTAAACAACATTTGATGCTAAGGAACTTGCCACTAAGTCACAATAGATAACGTAGAATGACCCCCAAAAAAATATTATATATATTCCAAATACTAGTGACCTGTGACTAATTGATTATGTTTCAAGAAATGAATTTATTTCTATTATTATTCAAAGCACCTTAAAACTTTAGAACAAACATTTAAATTTTAAGCTATTTATTATCAAAACAAAGTATAACTGTCTTTTTACACTTCGAAAAAGTTAGTCATTCAAGAAAGAGCTCTTTTACACTAAAAATCCTACACTTTTCGATGTCACAAGATCCTAATTAAGCCCATTTAAAAACAAAAATTGATGAGAAACTACTGTTTCGGTTTTTCTCTAATACATATGTTTTTGAAAACAAAGAGAAAATTTTTCTATTATCCAAATTATTCCCAGTTGTTTGAACATCTTGAACATCCCGTCATGAGTTATTCCCAGCGAGCAGTGGTATCCATTCAATTTTTTTTTGTTGGGTACATCTCTTATGTTGTGAGCATGTTGTCCTCTAAATGGATGGTGGTGGAATTGTAGTCTGTATCCATTCTTTAACTTTTTCCTCATTCTGTCCAGTTCTTGCAGAGCATATACAATGTGCCTATGCCCGACAATGTACCGTGTATTGATTCCACATGCAAATAGATAGATAGGCTTAGAGCGACAAGATTGTTGGTGGGCCAGCATGGCTCAAATGCAAAACGCGTGGAAATTAATTTGTGGTACTACATTTCGATTCATAAATGTTTGATATGTTCTACTTTTTAGTTTTTTTTTATAATTTTTTTCATTTCATTTTATCCCACATTTGGTTATGAATGATTGGATCTGTAAATTTGAGTGGCTATGTTTGTATAATCGAAATGTTCAAGATATTTTTTAGCAAACTAAATCCATTTATATATTCAAAAATACAATTTAAACAATAAAAATAAAGATTTTGTCCAAATTTACATTACTTGACTCCTACCAAAAAAATAAAAAATAAAAAGGTTAGCACATCTAGGTCCTTCAAAATATCTCAATACAATATTTAAAATACTTTTGATATCAATTTAAGATATCAAATAGTAATTTTAAGATATCAAATAGTAATCGTCTTACGGTTTGTGTAGTGTTAAAATATTGTATCATAAGTTTTACTTCAAAGAAAGAAATAAATGTGAAAGTAATTCAAATATTTAATGAAACAAGGCCGCGTGGCAGTGTAGTCCCTGTCGGGTTGAAGTGGGACAGGAAAAAGTAGTAGAGGCAGATGGAAACTACAACGAAGATGTGGCAAGTAGCATGAATCACATGTGGTATCCATGCAGTAAATGATGTGTAGTATGTAGAGCGCCATTTATTTTTTGAAAGTATATAACAAAATACAATCTGTGCATAGTGGAAGAAAAATTTTGAATATTTAAATGCATTTGTCATATAGACTGGTGAAAGATAAAAATGTATGAGGAAATAAATTTAAAAGGAGATAAGAAAACTGTTTTATTTGAAATATGTCGAAAAATAAAAGTTTGTTACATATTATTGGAAAATTTGAAATATATCAAAAAATAAAAGTCTGTTACATATTACTAGAAATTTCAATGTGTTTTTCATATAGAATGGGATTGGGGCTCCCGAGGACCATAAGAGAAATAGGTACAAGAAACAGGACTGTAGAAAGAAGATAAAGTCCAATAACTGCAAAAAAAATAAATTGAAAGGTATAAGTGTTTGGCTACACATTTCTTTTTAAAAAAGTGGAATAACTGGGTTGATAAACAAAGCAGGATGTGATCAGTAGACTTATAGTGATGGTACATATGAGCCCTTTTTCTATTTGCTTGCAGCTTCCATTTCATTGATGTCGTCGACGACTGCTGGAATCGTGGCAACTGCCTATTGCCTTTCGTTGGCGGCCTGCTTCAATTCCCTTTCAAGCCAGTCTTCAATGTAGTTTCTCATTGGGGCGATGTTGATCTGCTTCTGGATTTTTATGTACTGGATGCGTTTGGTACCGGATTAGACAACAACAATCTTGGTGCGCAGGTACCAGATCATGACAGAGCTGGTACAGGAACACTAGACATCTAGGGGTCAAAGATTCACATATGACAAATCGAGCATTACTACATGAAATATTTAATTCCTTAACTCAATAAACCACAAAATACATGAATTAACCATACTTTACCTTATGACCTTATTACTGGCAATTGGTAATGTTCTTGTCATTCACTCAAGCTTTAGGTATGTCCAAAAAGGTATAGGTGAAGAGTAAAATAGGGTAATGAGAATGTCAATTTTAGGTCTCAACATTCCTCCATGCCAAAATCATTGCATGTCCTCATGCAACCGGAAAAAAAACCCAAAATTTTTCAAAACATGAGACTGTGTTCTTTACTTGGGCGGATCAATGATATTGATGGCTGAAGCCTCTTCTCTTAGCTCCCTTTTGATGACTCTAACATATTGTAGGAGTCGTAATACCTTCTTGAGCTTGTTAGAGGTCTCTTAATGGTCGTCTTGAATTTGTTAGTTGGTTTCTTTCAAATGCTCATTTTCCTTTTTGATATATCTATCCAAGAGTTGATATTCCTTTACTTCCTGTTGAAGTTCTTGATTTTGTTTTTGTAATTCCCCAATCATTTTCTTCATTTGTTCTTTTGTCAAGTTCTTTGTTGATTCTACCATTGCTGGCTGGGTGCACTCCCTTTCCTCGACTTCCTCCCTCATCCCACATAGGGTAATAGTGGCTTGCTCTTCGATCAGACTAGGGATGTCATCTTGAATTTGTAGATCCTTAGAAGGGGAGGTAAGGTCGATTGGATCTTCCTGTGTATGAGGGTTAACTATTGTTTTTCCCTTCTTTGCCATGCTCCTTGTAGTTCTTTTACAAGGAGGTACCGGATCAGGGATGCTTACATGCTTCCTTTTCTCCCTCTCTAATTGTGAAATGGTGATAGGAGGTTATGCCACATGATGTTTACTTTTAGTTTTTGAGTTATGCTTCCTTTTCTTCATCATTTTCTGATGGTCCTCTTTCTCAACTACCACCGTGGAAGTCTCCTCAACTAATTTGTTTTTACCTTTTAATTTAGAGCTTTTAGAAGTCTTGTTGACTGTGGAGGAGGACCCTGCCTTTTCATGTTGGCTCACTACCCTAGATGATGGTGGAGTTGTTTTATCCTTCTTGCTCTTTTTCTCTTGGGGTTCCTTACTTTTCTTTGGACCATGTTGGGTTTCCTCCATAGATTTGTTTCCTGTGGGAAGGTGTTGTGTGATAAGGGTTTTCCAACTAATCCTTTGTTTCCTAAGCTCATGCAAAACTAGCATTTTAATGAAACCGTGATGGTAGATGCTAGTCTTTTCTATTTTGGAGATGGATTTAACACCCCTTACCATTTTATTCAAACTCATCAATAGAAAATAGGAAAAATCGATTTCAGGTCCTCCTTCAAAATGCAATAGGAGCCTAAGGTGATAAATGAAAGTCACAACATACCTTCCTTCACAAGTGACAAATCGTTGAAGATTGGTAATCATTGGGTGGTATTCTTCTTTGATGTAGTTTCTAGGGATCCCTTTCTTCCAGTCGGGGTGTTGATGATCTTCCTTCAAGAATCGTTGGCACATATCTTTGTTAATTCCCACACCTTTGAAGTATCTAGCTCCTTTGCTAGGCAGTCCTGTAACCTCCCTTACGGTTGCTTCATTAATTACCAGTTGTAGATTGCCTATACGTGTAGTCTCTCCATCATAACCTTGTATAAATTCCCGAGATATCTTCTCGTTCCAGCCTGTAAATTTTTCCAGAAATGATATCCATCCTAATCTGGCATATTTTTCTTGACATAATTGGTATTCCTCGGTTTCCCTATAAATTTGGAAAACCGGTTCATGTCTCGTAACGACCATCGTTATAAGTTGAAAAAAAGGGTTGGGCTATAGCACAAGGGTTTAGTGAATTGATGGAGGGTTTGGTACCGGAAAGGAGCAGGATCAGAACTGGAGAGAATTTCACAACAGGCGGAAGTATGGTGATGGTGTTGTGAATGGTAAGTTTAAGTGAGGGTGCTTGCATGGAAAAATTATGACCAGATGAAGCTTATCTGGATGGCTTCGCCACCAGATAAGCTATTTAATTTCTACCCATTACTATAATGATGAGGATAAGACATCAGGTATCAGGGCATCGTTTTAGAATAGTTTATTGGACTTTTGGGGGGTGAAAAGATCATGGTTCATGATATACGATGGGTTCGTGAATTTGCTTGAGGACGAAATATATTTGTGGCTTATCATTGCTATGCATGCTTCATATTTTGATATGATTTTTGCCTTTAACCATCTTCAAGAGCTATGAGAGGATTAATTAGGTTTAGGCATATAGGTATGAGGGATAGGTGCATGCGTTTAATACTAAGGTTGTAAGATCTAGTATAGCTTTTCATATTTATTGTAGTTTTATGAGCATAGGAAAATAAATACCATTTTACCTTTGCTTTCACCTTTGTATGATTGATACCCATAGCATGTGTGATTTCTTGTAAATTGTCAGAATTCATTCTTTTAGACCAAAGTTTCTTGAAAATTAGGTACAGGAATGTCCTGTACTCCTGTTATTCTGTGCTTATCTTCTTTTTATTTGGTTATGCAGGTGGATTATATGAGTCTGGAAAAGAGTTCTGAAGGGGGCTCTTTGACCTTCCCCCATGCCGAAGATGTTGTATCTCTGTAGGCAAGAAGATTCAAGCATGTTATATTATAATGGAGAAAGATGATAAGAGCAAAAGAAAGCAATCAAATTTTTAGAAGTACAACTTTTCACTTATCATATGATCTTATGCCAAAAAAAAAAAAAAATATGAAATTGCCTTGCTTTTAATGGATTATTGACAGAGGTAGCATTTAGCAGTGAAACATGGGAGCTTGCATCTTATGCCAAAAATGAAATTTCCTTTCTTTTAATGAATTATTGACAGAAATAGCATGCAACAGTGAAACAAGGGGAATATATATATTTGCCAGAAGAACAGATCCCATCTAACTTGCTTCAGAGTTTTACTATCATTGGATGTTATAGATCAATTTCATAATATGAGTAGATTAGGATCCCTAGTTAGGGCTCCACTCTTAAGAAGTTTCCTTCTTAGATAGTGTAGGGTTTAGATGTCAGACCGGTAGGTTGAATTAGGGTAATTCTCAAATGGACATTTGCTTGGAGAATTATATTGTTGATTCATCTGGAATTTTGTATCTCATAAAAGCCAATAATGACCTTTACTCTTTTTTGTTTTAGATGGCAAAAAGTGGATTTTTGAATCAGACAAGTATAGATGAGACATGTTTCAACCAGAACCCACTGCCAGCAAGCCTGTTCAGTACTCCGGTGGGGTAGTTGTGATAATTAGGGAGAGGTTCCTTCCCCAGGCATAATGCCCCATTGCCAACATGCCTGTTCAGTACCCTGATGAGTTTGCCTAGTCATACCACAGACCGGTACCCGCTGCCAGCAGACCTGTTCAGTATCCCGGCGGGTTAGTCTCTTAAACCATTTTTCCATCAGAGGCTTCATGTCCATAGTCACCTCTTTTGGTTTGTATTAAAGAGTGCTTTGCACGGTGACAGGGGAGGCTTGTCTGAAAACCTTTTTACAGGGTGGGATGGTATTGGGTTGGAAGAAATTAAAATACTTCTTAGCAACATAATCGAAAGAAATTAAAATGCTTCTGTTAAGGTCCTAACCCGCACATAGGTAGATTAATGTATTCGGATGTAATAAAGGTCAATATTAATAAGACCTCTCAATAAAATAGAATAAGGCGGATGTAAGAAGACCTAATAGAAGCTTCCGCTTCTAGAAGGATCTT
>ML790878.1:77319-118973 GCA_009831015.1 Picea engelmannii | reverse complement strand
GCCGATGGTTTTCTATTTTCGGTTAAGGAATTAGGGTTTTTGACTAATCCAGGTCATTGGGTTAGGGTTTTGGATGCCGCTGGCTCCTATATGTATATTGTATTGTAAACAATGTAACACAATGTGTATCAATATAATATATGTTGGTTTTCCCGGTTTGGGTTTCCAGGTGAAAGATCTTTGTGTAATGTTTGTGTTTGCCATTGTATCTTTTCTGTTCTTTTATGAATATCAGTTTGCAGTAGATATTGTACAAGGTTAGAATTTACATAAAAATAGTGGGAAGCCTTGTGCTTCCACAAGGCCTGGTACCAGAACGTTACTGGGTCGAATTCCCAATTGACATTCTTGGACAAAGACAGTTCTAGAAACTGGCAACAATGTGTTATCGCAAAAACTAAGTAGGACGACATATAAAATTTATTTTCTCTTTTGAAGCTTGACAATTGGGAACAGATTTCATGGGAAATTAACTTTCCCCAATAAAAAATTGCTTGTTCCTTGACTATGAAATACAAAATACAAAGAACCATCCAGGAAACAGTTGTTGTGGACTCCTGTCCAATTATTCTTGTAAATAGCTAGGCAATTTCGTGGAATGGATTTCTAAATGAACTAACCTGGAAGCTTATGATATCTTAAGGAACTAGAATCGGGTCTTCCAATAAATGGGGAAAGAGTTCCAACCTGTTATTATGCTTTTCTAGGAACTGTTTGGAATCTTCTCCTTTGAACGTCAATGTTGGCTCCGACAATCTTAACATCTGGAGGAGGACCTGAGGTGACAAAGAAATAGAAGAGTGATCCCACAGTGGAATAATTCTTTTGTCTGAAATAAATTTATCAACGCACCAAGAGACCAGGTCCTTACATTCAAAAACCTCAAGGACACATCCTGCACGAGCAATCCCAGAGGTCCAAATTACTTGGTTCTCTGTGACAGGAGTTGAGTAATAAGAATATGCCATGAACCACTGGAAGTTCTGGTCCTCTCGCCCGAATATGTTCATTGTATCTCCACAAAACTATTGTCGAGTTGATGCCATAGGTTTATGAGAACGTTGGTTTGCTCCAGACAATGGTTGAAATGAACACTTAGAGCCGATAATGTAACTCTCCACTAAATCTTGGTTAAATTCTTATGAATAGGAAAGCTCCTCAAGCCTTTCGTTGATTAATGATAATTTGTATGGGTGGTGCATGATGAACTGTTAGTAGTACAACTTACTTATTGCATATTTAGAAATGTGAAGGTGGCGGGTATGACGAAGAGAAATTAAGGATTGGAGGTTTCGTGAATGTGCCAAGGTGACGACGTGCAAACGACATTTCATGATTTTGAAATCAACACTCAGAAGGGATAATATAACCCCCCAAAAATCTTGGTTTAATGCGTATTAATAGGAAATCTGCTCAATCCTTTCGCCCATCAATGACAATCTATATGGTTCCTGCATGATGAGCTATTAGAATTAAATGTCAGTGATTGAATATTTAGAAACAAGATATGTATATATATATATATATATATATATAAACTTTTTTTTTCTTTTATTATAGACAAGTGTGAAGTTCATGGAGATGGGGGAGAGCAACGAACGAATGGAAAGGTTTGAAAAGAGGTCAGACGGTATTCAAAATAGGGTTATGGGCATACTCAGGATAGGCAAGTGTTCCATGGTCAAATTTTATGTATCGTAATTTTTTACTGAAAAACGTGTAAAATGAAAGAGAGCATGATGGGGCAGTTTAGCAGTCGGTTTGTATATTTGTGGAATTCTGGGAAAGTGGCTAAGTATGGAATAGAGAAATGGTCGGGCGAAATCGTTCTCAGAAGCGAGGATTGAAGTTTTCATGAACGAACCAACTCGATGATGCGCAAATGACATTCCATGATGTTTGAAATTAATGCTTGCTAATTGCATGCATGTAAATAAGATCTTATATATAATTGATAATTGCTAATTGCAAAAGGGCGCAGACACATGAAACAATGATTAGGAACTTGATATTTCTTGAACCCGCCAAACCGGCGATCTGTGAAAGAAATTCGAAGAAATGGTGAAGTATGGAAAGCAGACAAACGGGCTTCAAAATGGGGTGACAATAGTTCCACAGAAGACGTGAGGACCCGACAGTTAAATTATATTTCTCAGAATTTTTCAGTGCAAAATGTGTAGCACGAAAGAGGGAATGATAGGTAGACCGTAATATGGAAGATAGTATGATCTGAGTCTGGTTTTAAATTTGTATATCGCGGAAGTGACGGTACTATTCGCAGGTCATGGAAAAATAGAAGTCTAATCTAGAGCTCACCTACCAGGAATCCACGGTCAGACAAGTGTATGGGTATGGAATGGGGAAGTGGTCGGTCGGTGTCGCGATATACGAGCATGAGTGCAAACGTGAACCCACAACTCTGCCTATGCGCACAGCCAGATATTTTCGAAAAAACGAATAAGTGACGAGAAAGATAAAGTTCAGGGAAAAGAGAAACAAATATTTGGCTAAGTATAGAAGACGGAAAAGAAGGGCCAATATATTCACATCTATAACAGATATCCCATTTTCCTTCCTAGATATATACTTGGAAAGAAGTACGAAGGTGGCGGGCACATAAAATGACGACTAGGAATATGATCTGTGAGTTTACTTGGTTCTTGGTTGTATGCTTCGTCTATCAATTTGTATATCGCAGAACTCCGAGTCATTTTTTTAGCCAGCTAGCCTGCAAGTTCGGCTGTCAATTTGTATAGTGCAGAACTCTGGGTGTTGTTTGTAGGACACAGAACTATAGAGGAAATTATTTTCCCTTTAATATAACTTATGTGACACAAATGTAGTATGTGGCTCATTTTATAACTTTTACATCCATAAACAATGGCAATATTGAGCCCGCCAGCCTTGGAGCCTGTGTGTCAATTTGTATATCGCGAAGCTTTGGATGTTGTTTGGAGGTCACGGAAAAATAGAAGTGCAATGTTGAGCGAGCCAGCGCACAAGTCCGCCTGTCAATTCGTATATCGTGGAACTTTGGGTGCTACTTGTAGGACACAGAACAATAGAGGGCCAATTTAGACAAAGGGGAAGCGCTCGGTAGAAACACGTGAGTCCGCCAACCCATGCAGCAAGGCATTTTTGAAAAAAAAATGATTAAGTAACTAGGAAGAGAAACTACAGGGGATAAAAGAATGGAAAAATAGAAAGGCGAAGAGCAGTTTTCATAAGCATAAATCGGTTTCAAACAAGCCCCATTGTTGCAAAACCATCATTTTCTACTAATTGTCAGAAAATGCTTTGTTGAAGATTAGATTTTATTGCAACGTGTGGGTGTAAGTATGTTCTTGATACATTCTTCCATGACTGTAAGATATTAACTTAAGTATTAAACTTCATTTTCTACTAATTGTTAACAAATGCTTTGTTGAAGATTAGATTTTATTGGAACGTGTGGGTGTAAGTGTGTTCTTGATACATTCTTCCATGACTATAACATATTAACTTAAGTATTAAAATTCTTGCATTATGGGTTGTTATCATTAAAACTTAATAATTGCATGTCTAGAAACAAGAATGACAATTTTGCTACAACATTGTACTTCAGTATTGCTATGTTCTATCTGCATTGCGAATAGAATTGAACGTTGGTCTGAAACTATGTGTAATCCATTTTTTGTTTGCATAAAAGCATGGTGGATTGACACAGTACATTGTCATATAATTGTTATATGTTCCATCTTAGAACAAATTACCTAAGTAAATACAATATCGTAGAACTACGAGACCATTGAACCATGCCAATGAGAACGGGCGTTAAATACAGAAAATAAGCAGCAATGAAGACTCCAAGGAATTTTCTTTTAATAGCAAATCCATTTAAAAAAAAAAACACTGAGTATTGTACATCTATCCTTAAAAATTGGACCCAGTTCTTCGGACCAAAACATTGAACGTATCTGCCACAAACACAGGAACGGGATCTGCAGTATGCAGGATCCCTGCAATTTTCTCCTTGATGAATCATCCTGTGGTAAAATTGATAGTTTTCAGAAGATTCCCGTGAGGAAGAAGACAAAAAATGTTGGAGGGCAAATGGAATAGCCCTTAACTGAAAGTTAGGAAACAACTAGAAACTGCCTCTGCGCAGTAAAAAAAAATTCAGGGACACAGGTTGCATGTGCAATTTCGGAGGCCCAAATTAGTCCATTCTGGGTGGAAGGAGATGACTAGTAGAAATATGCCTTGCACCAGTGGGAGTTCTGGTCCTCATTCCCGAAGATGTTAATTGTATATCCAGAGAACAGGACAATAGTTCCACAATTGAATTTTTTTTGACTTGAGATATATCTCTGGGGGCATCAACATATCATTTCCTAACAGTGAAAGTCTTCTACCCAGAACAAACTAATTTGGACCTCTGGAATTCCAACTTTCGAGCTGCAAAGAGGTTATTGTGTTCAACATCGGTTTCTTTTCTGAAACTCCTTTTGGTGTTGTCAAGACCTCCATCACTGAGCCAGGAAGTTCTTCCCATTATGGTTGATTTCAATTTGGGCGTAGGAGTGGGAACAATCTCTTCATTGCCATCATCCATTGTCGTATCATCACGCATCATATCATCTTCTTCTGGCTCGGAATCCATGACATCAACCTTTGCGCCAACCATCAATGCAACTGGGTAGGTTCTCTGAGCAGGCAGGGTTGCCTTGGAATTCTTTGGCTTGAAATATATCTCTCGGTGTACCAAGGGACCATATCCTTTTTTTCTCCTGGGCGGAAGGAGATGCGTAGTAAGAATATGCCCTAGAATACTGGAACCTCTAGCCATTATGCCCGAATGTGTTTACTGTATCTGGACATAACTGTTGCCACAAGTTAACGAGAATTTTTGTTTGCTCCAAACGATGTTTGAAATGAAAATTGGGGAGGGATAATATAACCCTCCGCAAATTATGGTTTAATGTGTATCAATGGAATATCTCCTCGAGCCTTTCGCTGATCAATGACAATCTCCAGGGTTCGTGCGAAATGATTTGTTACCATTAAAGCTCACTAATTGCATATTTAGAAAAAAGTATGAAGGTGGCGGTGACGATGAAGAGAGATTAAGAATTAGAGATTTCTTAAATGCACCAACCCACCAGTGCACGAAACAGATTGCATCATGTTTGAAATGAATACTTGGAAAGGATAACACTCTTCTCCGCAAATATTGGTTTAATTTGTAGTAATGACAAATATTCTCCAGCCTTCCAGACATTAATGACAATCTTAACAGTTCCTACAGGATGAACTACTAGCATTAAAGATTAATTATTGCATATCTGGAAATAAGTACGAAGGTAGCGGTGATGGTGAATTGTGACCAAGCATTGTACATTTTGTCCACCCGCCAAACCGTGAAACAGATTCCAAGAAATTCCCAAGTATGGAAAGCGGTCGGGCGGGTTAAAAAAACAAAGGGCAGAAGATATACCCAGGAGACCTGAGGTGCCAATAGTCATATTTCATCTCAGTGACAGATATCGATCGTCAATTTGTATGTCGTGGAATTTTGGATGTTGTTTGTGCATAAGGGAACGATAGAAGCGCAATGTCGAGAGGTCAATTTGTATATTGTTGAACTTTTGGTTTTGTATATAAAAGAATGAGACATTCGGAAAAAGGACCAAGTAAATAGAAAGAGAAAGAATACGAGATGAAGGGGAATTTGTTTTCTAATTTGTAAATCGCAGAAGTTCGGGTGCTATTTGCAGGCGGCGGAACAATGGAAACGTAATGTTGAACCCGCCTATGTAGGAACCCGCGATTCAAAAAATTTGTTCAATATGAAACGGGGAAGCGATCGATTGGGCTGGTGATATAAAAGTAACAATGGAAATCTGAAGACATGAATCCGCCAAATCCTACACCTAGACATTTTCCAAAAAACGAGTAAGTAAGGAAAGGGAAAGCAGATGGAAAAGAGAAAGCGGATGGAAATTTTCGGGAGAGGGAATTGGTCTTAACAGTAACTATGGAGTGAATTAAACATGTTAACAGGTTCTTCAATCAAGGAATAGATACATTGATCGATGTTTATAGTTTCTAGGATATGTTTGTATAAGAGAAGCATCGAAAAGTTACAAGAAAATCATTTTTTGGATGTTTAAGTAAAGTTTCTATATTGTTAGCTTCACCAGAAATATAACAACGACGAATTTGAATTTTCATGTCCTCTCATTCATATGATTGTTCCATTATAATTCTCATAGTATATATTCTTTTATTTCAATTTTTTTGCTAGTTTGTGGATCGCGGAAGTCAGGGTGTTGTTTGCAGGCGGCGGAACAATGGAAACACAATATTGAACCTGCCTATCTGGTAACTCGCCTATTCAGAAAACTACGAGCCAAAAATTTTGTACAATATGAAATGGGGAAGCGGTCGACCGGGTTGGTGATATAAAAGTAAGTGAAATATGAAGACGTCAATCCCCCAACTTCCACACCTAGAAATTTTTCGAAAAATGAGTAATACATACTAAATATGTACTTCTATAAAGTATGAACATGAGATTTTATAGAGAATGTACGGATCCCACATTCCATACTTAGCCACTTTTTGGATCGCGGGTTCTCAGGATGGCGGGCTCAAAATTGGGCCTCTATTGTTTTGTGGCCTACAAATAGCACGCGGAATTGCACGATATACAAATTGACCAGAGGACCTGCAGGTTGGCTGGCTCAACATTGCACTCCTATTGTTTCGTGTCATACAAACAACACTCGGAGTTTCGCGATACACAAATTGACAAACGAACTCCAGGGTTGGCGGCCTCAATATTGTGATAGTTTACGTATGGTAATCCCTATCAACTATCTAACATTATCTAAAAACATTATTTTCAATACTAAATTATTAATATTAAATATTGATATTGTATAATTTAATTAGACAAAAAAGTTTTTACAATATGAAACGGGGAAGTGGTCGGTCGGGCTGGTGATATAAAAGTAAGTGAAAACTAAAGACGTGAATCCACCAACTTCTGCACCTAGAAATTTTCCAAAAAACGAGTAATATGAACTAAATATGTACTTATATAAAGTATGGACATGAGACTTTATAGAGCATGTACGGATCCCAAAATTGGGCCTTTATTGTTCCGTTCCCTACAAATAACACCTAAGATTCCATGATATACAAATTGACAAACGGACCTGCGGGTTGGTTGGCTCAACATTTCACTCCTATTGTTCTGTGTCCTCCAAACAACACTCAAAGTTCCGCGATATACAAATTGATAGACGGACTCTAGGGCTATCAGCCTCAAGATTGGGATTGTTTACGGATGGTAATCCCTATCAACTATCTAACATTATCTAAAAAAATTATTTTCAATACTAAATAATTTAAAATACAGATGGTAATCCCTATTGTTTTGTGCTCTACAAATAACACCCAAGAGTTCTGCGATATACAAATTGACAGGCGGACTTGCGATCTGGTTGGCTCAACATTGCACCTCTATTGTTATGTGTCCTCCAAACAACACTCGTAGTTCCATGATATACAAATTGATAGACAAACTCCAGGGCTGGTGGGCTCAAGATTGCGATTGTTTACGGATGGTGATCCATATCAACTATCTAACACTACCTAAAAACATTATTTTCAATACTAAAGTATTAATATTAAATATTGATATTGTACAATTTAATTACATAAAATTATTAAAGGAACTTAAATATATTATTTAAAAGAAAAACCAGCGTATTCGGAAACTTGCGTTCCAAAAATTTTGTATAATATGAAATGGGGAAGAGGTCGGTCGAGCTAGTGATATAAAGTGGGTGGAAATCTGAACACGTGTATCTGCCAAGTTCCGCACCTAGATATTTTCCGAGAAACGAGTAATACATACTAAATATGTACTTTTATAAAGTATGGGCATGAGATTTTATAGAGTATGTACGGATCCCTCATTCCATACTTAGCCACTTTTTGGATCACGGGTTCTTTGGTTGGTGGGCTCAAAATTGGGCCTCTGTTGCTCCATGCCCTACAAATAGCACCCAAAGTTCTGTGATATACAAATTGACAAGCAGACTTGCGGGCTATTTGAATTTTAAGGGCCTTGTGTTGATATGATAGCACAATTGGACTTCGACCAATTTATATTCGTTTATTACAATATGAAACAGGGAAGTGGTCGGGCGGGATGGTGATATAAAAGTAAGTGAAATCTGAAAACGTGGATCTACCAACTTCTGCACCTAGAAATTTTTCGAAAAATGAGTAATACATACTAAGTATGTACTCTTATAAAGTATGAACATGAGATTTTTATAGAGCATGTATGGATCCCGCATTCCATACTTGGCCACTTTTTGGATTGCGGGTTCTTGGTCTAGCTGGCTCAAAATTGGGCCTCTATTGCTTTGTATCCTATAAATAGCACCCAGAGTTCCATGATATACAAATTGACAGGTGGACTTGCGGATTGGCTAGCTCAACATTGCACTTCTATTGTTCTGTGTCTTCCAAACATCACTTGGAGGAAACAAGTAATACATACTAAATATGTACTTTTATAAACTATGGACATTAGATTTTATAGAGCATGTGCGGATCCCTCATTCCATACTTAGCCAATTTTTGGATCACAGGTTCTCGGGCTGGCGGGCTCAAAATTGGGCCTCTATTGTTCTGTGCCCTACAAACAACACCCAAAGTTCTACAATATACAAATTGACAAGCGGACTTGTGGGTTGGCTGGCTCAACAGTGCACTTCTATTGTTCTGTGTCCTCCAAGCAGCAGTCAGACTTTCGCGATATACAAATTGACAGACAGACTCCATGACTGGTAGGCTCAATATTGCCATTGTTTACGGATGTTCATCCCTATCAACTATCTAACATTATCTAAAAACATGATTTTCAAATACTAAATTATTAATATTAAATATTGATAATGTACAATTTAATTACATAAATTATCAATATTGAACCCACATATCCGGTAACTCACCTATTTGGAAAACCGTGAGCCCAAACATTTGTACAATATGAAATGGGGAAGCGGTCGGTTGGGCTGATGATATAAAAGTAAGTGAAATCTGAAGATGTGAATCCACCAACTTCCGTACCTAGATATTTTTCGAAAAATGAGTAATACATACTAAATATGTACTTCTATAAAGTATGGACATGAGATTTTATAGAGCATGTACGGATCTTGCATTCCATACTTAGCCACTTTTTGGATCGAGGGTTCTTGGGCTGGCGGGCTCAAAATTGGGCCTCTATTGTTCTGTGCCCTACAAACAGCACCCAGAATTGTGTGATATACAAATTGAAAAGTGGACCTGCAGGTTGGCTGGCTCAACATTGCACTTCTATTGTTCTGTGTCCTCCAAACAACACTCGGAGTTCCGTGATATACAAATTAACAGATGGACTCTAGATTGCGATTGTTTACGGATGGTAATCCCTATCAACTATCTAACATTATCTAAAAACATTATTTTCAATACTAAATTATTAATATTAAATATTGATATTGTACAATTTAATTAGACAAAAAAGTTTGTACAATTTGAAACGGGGAAGCGGTCGGTCAGGCTGGTGATATAAAAGAAAGTGGAAATTTGAACATGTGCATCCGCCAACTTCCACACCTAGAAATTTTTCGAGAAACGAGTAATACATACTAAATTTGTACTTTTATAAAGTATGGACATGAGATTTTATAGAGAATGTACGGATCCCTCATTCCATACTTAGCCACTTTTTGGATCGTGGGTTCTCTGGCTGGCGGGTTCAAAATTGAGCCTCTATTGTTTAGTGCCCCACAAATAGCACCCATATTTCCACGATATACAAATTTACAAGTGGACTTGCGGGCTGGTTGGCTCAACATTGCACTTCTATTGTCTCGTGTCCTCCAAACAACACTCAGAGTTCAGCGATATACAAATTGACAGACAGACTACAGGACTAGCGAGCTCAAGATTGCGATTGTTTATGGATGGTCATCCTATCTAACATTATCTAAAAACATTATTTTCAAATACTAAATTATTAATATTAAATATTGATATTGTACAATTTAATTACATAAAATTACAAAGGATGTTAAATCGCTTATTTTTTTTAAAATGAAGGAAACAAAACAAAGTTTTTAAAAATTCTATCACCGTGAGCATAACAATGACCAATTTGAATTTTAAGGGCCTCTTGTTGATATGACAGCACAATTGGACTTCGCACAGTATATATTCGTTGATTTCAAATTATTCCAGGAGATTAATTTTACCAAGTTCATCGATCAAGGAAAAATGCTAAAACAAGCCACATACTACATTCGTGTCACAGCGCCATACAAATTATCAGGCGGATTTGCGGGCTAGCTGGCTAAAAAATTGCAATTCTATTGTTCTGTGTCTTCCAAACAACACTCGGAGTTCCGCGATATACAAATTGACAGACAAATCATACAACCAAGAACCAACTAAACTCCAAACAGGCCGCAAGCAAGTTCCGACAAGGTTCCATAGAGCAGGAAGCATCGACCTTTGCATCAAACAATTTGATATACAAAGAAAAGACGTCGCGACATTTGTTTTGTCTTACATCTGGTATATGTTCCCAGTAGAAAATAACTGGGGCCATGGGATATATGAGGTTTGATGCCGTGCTTCCCATTTTTGGACCGAACAATATTATGTGCATGCAATATCAAGTACTCGAGTCCGACAAACATTCATCTGGATGTTGAAGAAATATTACAGAGACACATCAGATATTTTTGTTTCCTGCCAAAGTTTGATACGTATTTTTTTTCCTTCTTCAGCCGATATGAAAAATTTCACTATCCTCGTTTAAGGTAAATTTGTTGTGTATCCGAAAGGCACGCAACATGTAGACACTGCTTGCCTTTTTCTATAGATATGTTTCATACAACAATTTTTCCAACCTAGGAAGCACATTTTGTAACAGAGGTTGCCTAACTGTACAATGCATGGTTGTGTTGCCCACAGTTTGGATGGAAACATTGAGACAATGTCCATATATATATGGACATTTTTCACCGCATCCAGACAATCAATCGTATCATCACTTATCAAAGTGGAGATAGAAGCAGGAGAGTTGCATTTCACACATACAGGTTCAAAGGGGGTCGAGTACACATTCGATGCAACCAAAACACATTCAACCTGGGAACGCGAGCATAGGAATTAATACATTGAACAATATAATACACAATTGCACCCCCCCCTTAAAAAAATAAAATAAAATAAAACAAGCCGCAAAAATTTGGTGAAGGCTATTTGTATAAGCAAAGTGAGGATGCTTTTGTGGATGTATACGCACAATAGTTGTAGAGCTAGCTAGTTTATTCAGATCTTGTACTATATATGCTCGCAACTCTGTTACAAACCTTGCCTGGGTTGTGCAAAAGATCCTTTATATAACATCCCTTTTATTTGTTATATTTTTGAAGAGCATAAGTAGAAACTTCCCTTTATGCAATTGTTGTTCCATTGACGAAAAAAAAATTGAATAGTGTTGGCCCTTGACCAAGTTTTGTAGAAACACTGGTCATGTTTGACCAATTTTGGGACTTCGACAGGCTGGTTGAAGATGGAGCACCAGGCGAAGCATAGATCACAGGATCTCGCCACCTTTTGTGGACTTTTTGGGTTAGGGTTTATGTAACAAGTATGGGATGTCGGCCCATGGGTTTACCCATGCTTAAGCCCTTTTGTAATGTATAAATATAAATCTAGGCGATGTAAGTAGAGGAGATATGCAATGTTATGCTAATTGCAAGTGATGTAAGTAGTTGGATCTATGTGATTGAGTAAGCTCTGTGCATACCATGTGTTGACAACTTGCAGAGCTGAGTGCAAGTGATTGTAAGAGAGTCTCTGTGTTGTGACCTAACTCAAGGAAGGAGGATCTGGCGAGGTGCATGCATATCTCATGTCATATGCAGAGTGTGTTTTGATGCTCTGTGCATATAAGGAGATTGACAGAAGATAATAAGAAAGAAGAAGAGTTGGTGGACGTATTCCCAAACTGGGGGTGAACCACGTATATCCTATGTTCTGATTGCTTTGTGGGATTGATGAGATTTATGATTAGTGTTGTTATCTTTATGTATGTTTAGATGCATCTGATATGGTAGATTAGTGCTTAGTGATGTGAATGAATGCTAGATCTGTTCTATTTCTATATGCTAAGTGCTTAAATGTGTTAGAGCTTATTGAATACTGCGTTGCTCTATAATTAGGGTTTTATCTGTGATGTGAATAAGGGTTAAATACTAATGAATGGTAACTGCTAAGTGCTTTGTTAGAGTGTTGTAATCACAGATCTATGTCCCATCTAGGTTGTAAACACTTGAGTCCTACAACCCCCCCTACCTCTACCTCGGGTGAGACTTCATCTACTTTGCAGGTGTTGCTGAAAGGGTCGATAGTTAGGGTTTTTTTGGTGCTTTGTTAAAGCGTTGAACCCTGGGTCTACCCATGTGCCAACAAATGGTTCCATTGCCAGGACCTGAAACTGTGATTGCTAGGAACTGAAGAAAAGAGAAACCTTTGTGTGTAGATATGTTGTTGCGGTGCGTAGTATTCTACTTGACTTGCAAAGATCTATGCTAAGAAAGGAATCATATCTGAAGAAAAGAGGTAAGATCTTAAAGATTTGTGCTCTGATAAAGGTAAGATAAGTGGAATTTTTTTTTCGAAAGAATGGATCTAGGTATGTTTGATAGATTTTGTCCTAGTCTAAAAACTAGGGCACAATTAGAATGAAGAAGATATGAAATGAATAGATCTGATAGAAATAGTGAAAGATATGTTATTCCTATGCATAGAAATAATGTTTGGACTAACAAGTGGATGCAGGATCTTAGAAAGAAATTTTTGCAGATTCATCACTGTGATACCAGTGCGTAGTACAGGAAAGGTTGGGGATCGTTTAAGAGAAAGAGAGGATTAAATCTTTGTTATAATTGCAGAAGACCGGGACATCTTGCTAAGGAATGCCCTGGTAGAGGCCCTAGTTGTCTTTGTTGTAAAGCTATTGGACATGAAGTACTGGATTTCCCTAGAATGATTGATAAAGTTGAAAAGATGAACACAAGACAAGAAAACCCTGAGGAAGGTCAAGAGACTAAGGATATGATAAAAAAACCAGAAAGAATCAGAGGCTATATTATTACAGATGAAAGAAACACCGAATGATCACAAAGACACCAGTTTATCAGAGATCTTAAAAGAGAAAGATTGCATAGAAATAAGAATAGGAGACTTGGACATAGACCTTGTATTGGATGCAGAAACACAAGTGAATATCATGATAGAAAGAACTTGGGAAATTTTGGGAAAGCCAACTATGGTTCCTTCATTGGGAGGAATAGGATTGTTTAAAGGAAAATTGATAACCCTATGTGGAAGACTTACCCAGATACCTATGAGTGCTCATGGATCTTCAACAAAGGAAGAATTTGAGGTCATTAAGTTTGTTGAGAAACGCCCCATTTTCTCTTTTGCTAGGAAGAACCTGGATTGAGAAAGATCAAGTGAGAAGGAAAAAATAAGAGGAAGCTATAGAAAAGAAAAATAAAGAACTAAGGGATTTCATGGCTAGGAGAATAGCACACTTAATAGAAGAGCAGGAGGAGAATTCGAAGCTACTAAGAGCCAGAGACCTAGCCGTGGAAGTTGAAAAAATGCAAGAAGTCTTGAGAAACCTATCCATGCAAGAGAGTAGAACATCTACTCCAGAAAGAGAAGAAGTATTACCCTCGAACCCTATGAAAGAATATCATCAACGCGAAGTTCCTATGTTAATAACATACAAGAATCATAATGGAAAGAGGAACCTAGTAACCCAGATCATAGGGAAGAAGGCTAGAAAGCTCAGTAAGAAGAAAGCAAAGCTAGAAAAATTGCAAGAGGTACCAGAAAGGAATTCGTAGAAGGAACGTATATAGAACTTGAACCTCGTCGGGATATCATAATAGCATAGATTGGCACTTTGCCATGGTGAAGCGATATGACCATTGGAGGCGTCTCGACTGATTAGACCGATGCTCCAGAATGGCTAGAAACACAGTTATTGTCGAAACGATCACCATTGGACCATTGAGACTATACTCTAATGGATGGAATCACATTGATGAAGGATTTCTTATCCGTTGGAGGAATCCGATATGACGTTGTCTATTTATCTTGTTGAATTTTTCACTGGGAACACTTTTGCGAATTGTATCTAAGCCCACAAAGAATTCATTGTTATTGTGTTGTGCCTATTGAGACCTCACCACCCGTTCTGTTACATTGAGTGTTCAATCACCGAACTGAGATACCTGATCTTGAGCATGCATGTCGGACAACATTAGCACAGTAGAAAAGTCCATTGAATAAATCCTAATAGAACTCATGGCTTAGAAGGTGATGTACACAGGAGTTCAAGCCTTGTCAATGAGAGGAGTGCAAGCATCCCCGTTGACTGCTCGTGGATTTGGACCATCCCGAGTTGTGACAGAGAAACGAACCAAGCATCATGATAACTTGGCGAATGCGAAGCTCATCCCATCAATCCTGCCTGACTACATCTTGCCTCTGGCTAGTGCAGTGAGTTGTGACAGTGTCTCGAGGGACTTCAACTACACATTGATCACTACATGCCTCCTGAAGGGGATGCGTGCAGTCAAACTGCAGTTGGAGAGGATTCTAACGTTGAATATCAACGACTATAACTTGGGAGACTGCAAGAACTATGGCATGCTCACACCTCATAAGTATTTAACCAAGACAAAGGGGAAGAAGTCGAAGATAACATCGCAAGGTCCACGATCCTCAACGTGATGAAGTTACCACACTTTGGAAGGCATCGGGATGTTAATGTGTGCATTAAGCTCCTGTTGTCATGCTTCCATGGAGGTTATCTGTGGCTGGACAGATGCATCACCGTAGATCTAGTGTTGATCCATAGGATCACCAAATTAAGCATGCAAGGACCAGACCCACAATACTTTTACCCAGGGAAGGTTGCAGATCATGCCCTGGAACAGACAATAAAATACACTTATGGCAATGTGGAAAAGGGGAAGTGGGGCTACAAGTTAGCCTCCATCTAGAATGGTGTAGTGTGCCTAGCTTGATAGTTGATCGTTGGTAATATCGTAAGAAAGAATCAATGCAGGTCACAGGGTTTGTCATCGACCTTGCAAAAAAATGTGTGGAAGGGCTACAAATGAACTGGGTGAGCTACATCGTCAACTAGTTAGAGAAATACTATCGTGAAGATCAGGATCAGGGCTACAAGTTCCATTTCAGTTATTTGTTGATCCTCATCGCCTTCATTGCTTGGGAGATGTTCACTACGCTCTGGTATTCGAGCGACATGGAAAAACAATGGCAATCAAACACGGTGTTCCACACCTATTACCTGCAGCTAAAGAGGGTTATTAAGTCTTTCCCTCACATGACGTCGAATACCCTGCACAGGTTCAGGCTCATTGCGAAGTTCTGCACAGATAGATGTTTTATTTATATCATTGTGCGTGGAGACGAACATAAAGAACAACTCTAATACTATTATAATCTCATAGAGGAGGACATGGAAGAAATAACTAAGGAATGGCCTGCAGAGTTCCTCATACCAATCGACCAAGCATAAATGTCCGAGCTTGACCTCATCGGAAGTCCCATGGTCACTCACGAAGAGTATGATGCACCCGGTAGCAACAGAAGGAAGAAGAAGGAAGAGGTACAGGAGATGAAAAGTGCATCAGAAGAGACTGCTTCAGATTCACCTGGAGAGGGAGGAGGTGATGAAGTAGACAAAGAAGTGGACAACGAGGAAGAATACAAGCAAAAGCAGGGTGAAGTAACACCACCTAAGGATCCCATTGATGAGGCTGAGACATCCAAGAAAAGAAATATTCCCCCACGAAACCTTCATCGTGGAAGAAGTCAAAAGACAGTAAGCCCAAGTTGCAGATTGTGCTCATGGTGGATGACATCGACCTCATCATCACCATTGTATCATATACTTCAGAGGATATTTTATAGCGCAACGAAGAAAAACAATAGATCATGTATGATAGGATCGAAGTAGAACTGAAAGGGGTAAAACAAGCACTCTACTCCATTCGTGCAGTGTCTACTGCGCCACCGTCATATGAAGGAATTGAGTTGGGAGATGAGCCTACCTAGCTATGTAGAATAACAGATGTGGCCGAAGCTTGCCTTCGTCATGTCCAGGATGAAAAACAACAGGCCACAGAGGCCCTGAAAAGCAAAGGAGGAATCCATAAAGAAACAACGGGTTGCGTAGTAGGAAAAATACGACCTCCAAGCGAAGTTCGCAAAGGATAGAGTGAAAATCCAGAAGGAGAAAGAACAGTTGCTCATGGATCACATTGGAGTTAAAGAAGCAGTCATCAGAGAACTTCTCTTTGTGACGGGCCTAGCACAGAGAGAAGAAGAAACCGCTGAGAGTTAGGTGAGGAAGCTTGTTGAAGCCATTCAACAGATTCAAGAAAGAATCATGGAACTAGAGTTGCAAGCAGTGCCAAGAACTCCGAAGGAAGTGCGTGATCAGAGAGAGGAAACTTCCCAGAGTGCAGTTGAGAGAATCAAGGCATTAGCCTTGGAATGGAAACAACTCAGCAGTTAAAGTGTGTAGATCTACAAGCACCTTGCAGAGGACCCTAGGCTTAGGACACTGGAGCCACAACTTCAGGAGGCAAAGAAGCAAGCAACAACAGTGTAAGTGCATTTGAAGCCTCTGTCAATGGTCAAGAGGATGAAAAGATCCTAGGAATAGTGCACGGTTCAGCAACAAGTCCATGTCATCTAGAGTAAAGTCATGGAAGTGACCCAGAGACTCCAGCCAGTGCAAGATCAAGCTTGTAATCTTCTTGAGGAGATTGAAGGACAAGGTGCACAGCTAGAAGAAGTAGTCACCACGGTAGAACAACGCTTAGAAGGAATAGTGACTGAGAAAGTTATTCAAGAGTTCATCGAGAAGGAGGCTCTAGCGAAGTAGCAGGTTGAAGCAGCTTGAGCCAAGCTCTAGGCATTTGAGGCAGAGTTACCCAGATCAGAGTGACTCGTGATGAATCATAGGTGAGTGTTGGGGGCCTGTTGTCCCTTGACCAGGTTTTGTGGAAACGCTGGTCATGTTTGACTGATTTTGGGACTTCGACAGGCTGGTCGAAGACAGAGCGCCAGGCGAAGGGGAGATCATGGGATCTTGCCACCTTTTGTGGAGTTTTTGGGTTAGGGTTTATGTAATGGGTATGGGATGTTGGCCCATGGGTTTACCCATGCTTAGGCCCTTTTGTAATGTATAAATAGAAATCTAGGCGATGTAAGTAGAGGATATATGTGATGCTATGCTAAGTGCAAGTGATGTAAGTAGTTGGATCTATGTGATTGAGTAAGCTCTATGCATACCATATGTTGATAACTTGCAAAGCTGAGTGCAAGTGATTGTAAGAAAGGCTCTGTGCTGTGACCTAGCTCGGGGAAGGAGGATCTGGCGAGGTGCGTGCAAAATCTCCTCTCCTATGCAGAATGGGTTTTGATGATCTGTTCATATAAGGAGACTAATAGAAGATAATAAGAAAGAAGAAGAGTTGGTGGACGTAGCCCCACGCTGGGGGTGAACCACGTATATCTTGTGTTTTGATTGCTTTGTGTGATTGATGAGATTTATTCTTGGTGTTGTTATCTTTATGTATGTTTATATGCATATGATATGGTATATTAGTGCTTAGTGATGTGAATGAATGCTATATCTGATCTATTTCTATATGCTAAGTGCTTAAATATGTTAGATGTTATTGAATAATGCATTTCTATGTAATTAGGGTTTTATCTGCGATGTGAATAAGGGTTAAATACTAATGAATGATAACTACTAAGTTCTTTGTTAGAGTTTTGTAATCATAGATCTGTGTCCCAACTAGGTTGTAGACACTTGAGTCCTACAACCCCCCTACCTCTACCTCGGGTGAGACTTCATATGCTTCGCAGGTGTTTCCGAAAGAGTCGGTAGTTAGGGTTTTGTTGGTGCGTTGTTAAAGCGTTGAACCCTGGGTCTGCCCGTGTGCCAACAAATAGGTATCAAACAATTGCAATTGCAACATGGAACAATGCAATATTTTTGTAACTTACCCGAGATACATGCACATGCGAAAGTAAAGGACAAAACTAGATATGGAAAGTGGTGCCATTTCCTTGTCGTTGTCCAACTCTCCATCCTTTATATGGAGAATGTTTTGCGAGCCAAGTTTTCTCGCCAGTGTGACAGAAGCGCCAATGGTTTTAATTGGGTAAATATCACTTCTCTGTGCAAGCTGGCTGATAGTCATGTTCGGGACGAAACGATATTCTGATCAAACAACGAGAATTTTTTCCACAATACTTGTTTCGTTGAGAGAAATAATCCAATCACAATCACCACGGTCATATACTATTTTGGGCAATATATTAAAATTTGTATTGGATATCCCATTACCTGGCAATATCTTTTCTACATGTTTCTGGACAAGTTATGTAGGAATAGTCAGTGTCACTCTCATCATGGCCTCCTTGTTTGTCATGTCAGCACACATAATGGATCTAGTTTTGTTTTCCTTGTCCAAGTAGGTGCTATAGACGACCATTATGTCCCCGACGAATACTTGTCCAGTTCGACGACTATTCAAGCCCTCTATTGATAGTAATTTGGGTGTTACAACTATAGACCTGGTGACAATTTTTGAACAGGAAAACTAAAGTGAATGGTAGTGTGCATTCTTTTTTTGTATTATTCTTTCATTGGCATAAATATACAAGTACACACATAGCTTTGATGAACTATGGAGCCAGAGTTTTGCAACCACACCTCTTATTCTACGGAACCTGTGCTATGTTCGACGTCTCGCTTGTACTTGTTGATACTTCTTGTGAACTGCAAACCATGTATTGTAGATGAAATCAACATATTCACAATGCCATAGATGAATAAATAGTCAAGGATATTTGTTTGGTAAACATACTAAGAGTAGAGCATATGCATTTTTACCTTTGGCCTTGTTGTTCTGCTGATGTCTAGGATGACTAACTTCTCATGGCCATGTCACTAGTCCAACTTTTTCTGATGCAAGCATGTGCAGATGAACATCGGGACTAAACAAGCATATGCATTGTATACTTTCCATCATAAGGACTAAACAAGCGTAAAATTGTATGCATCTGATTTTTTTGACTGGAAAAATGTGTAACAGTAAATAGGACGTGAGGGTGGGGCACCACAGCCAATATGTATATCGTGGACCCCCGGAAGCCAAGGGAGAAATATTGAACCCACCAATCTGGCACCCGCAATCGAAAAAGTGGGTAAGTATGGAATAAGGTAGAAGCGTGACCATACATGTGAAACTGTTAGTCCACCAACCGACGCACCAAGACATTTTCAGAAACACCACTAAGAAGATCAATTAGAAAACTAAAGGGATAATAGAAAATGGAAAAAGTAGAAATAAGGAGGGCAGAAAGGCCCATTGCAACCCAACCATCATTTTCTAGTCTAATATTATATGCCCCCACCTGGTTTGTATATTTAATTTACCAGCACAGTTGGTATACCTTTTCGAACATTGTACCACAGAACCCTCTTATGTTGCACAAAAAAATTCATCTTCCTGTCCAACCAGCATGTTTCTTCCAAGGTAGCAACGTCGAATATGCAATGGACATGAAGGCAAGTTAGTATGAAGACATACATGTAAAAGAAAGAGAAACAATTCTATTTATTCCAATGTAACAAAAAACAAAATATGATTCACATGAGAATACACAGAAAGATATTATATTTGAAGGAAGAAAAGAACAAAAAACAAAAAAAAAAGGTGCAAAGCAGTAGAACAAGCACAACAAATATACAGACAGTAAATGAAAAAATGAACACTGGAATATGAAATAAGAGTACATGCATCCACTTATGTAATTCCTCATCTACATTCCTGCCAAAGAGTCCATCGTCCTCTCCAGCCATTCTATTTGTTTAAATGTAGCAATGCAAGGAAAATACAACGGACATGAAGTAGGTTAGTATGCAGGAAGACATGTAATGAAGATAAGTTATTATGTAGGAAGGTACACAACATCTACATACAATAAACTAGGTGAACACATATACATACAATAAATGAAATACAAAACAACGCAATATGAAATAACAGTACAAGCATGCACCTTTGTATCTCCTCTTCAACTGATGCAGTCAAGACTCCGTCATTTTCTCCAGCTATTCTATTTGTTTGAATGTGGGAACGCACAATATACAATGAACATGAATGGAATCCGGTATGCACCAGGGAACAAGTAATATGTATATATAGTAAAAGAGACTCAACGAATAGTCTAAAAGATAGGCAGAAACATGAACCTTTGCGCTTCTCCATCCATAGTTATAAATATGTAATTTTTTCCGTGCACAAAATATATTACAAGCCACAAAATATTACCAAATTGCATGGTCGTAGCTAAATGATTTATGGTTTTCAGTGGAAAATTATCCAGATATGCTTTCACCGATGAAAATACATGTTCTTTATCCTCTACATAGGCTGTTGTGTCCATGATACAGGATTTTGGTTTTCCGTGGCAAACTACCCAGATATGCTTCCAGACATGGAAATATAATTTTGCAGAATCTTTGTTGTACATATTATATCTCAAGTACAAGACAAATTGTATCATGGGCACACCAGTCTGTGTAGAGGATAAAGAACATGTGTTGTCATATGGGCACATTTCACCATACATGGTTTATAAATGCAGCTTGCATATGTTTTATTTTAACAAAAAAAAAACGGATATTGCAATTTCACATGTACTTCTTGAACTATTTTTCATGCAACTATTTTCTTTCATGTCAACACTGAAGTGCCAACAAAATTTCACAACATAACTGATATCGACCTCGCTAGATAGGGAAAATAACACAACTGCATGTCGACTCGTGGGTGCAGGGGCTAAACACCGTAAAGTGTCCAAAAAATAATAATAANAAAAAAAAAAAAAAAAAAACAGCTCCAACTACTGTCACAGGACCCCAACCCTACAAAGCCGAATCAAACAAAAGAAAACAACAAGCACCAGACCAGTGAGAAAGCACGAACAGGCCCAATTGCAGCCCCAGGACTCCAAAGCGTAAACTTGAGCCAAACAAACACAACCAGCAACTGACGAACCAACGAACCAGCGAAAAAGAAACAACCACCGAACCAGTAAACAACATATGTATCTCCAATGATTACAAAACTTCAGCCGAAGCACAGAAGGAACTGGAAACATATGACGAGCATCCCAGTAGAAAAGAGCAAACATTCTTACTTGCAAACTGCAAACACATCAAACAAGGAATAGAAAATGAAACTATGTCATGGAGACTTACTCCGAAACGATGAAAGACAAAAGCACACGTCGAATTGTGAACCAAACAACAACAACAAGCAACAATTGATGAACCAATGAAGAAGAAGCACTCACCGAACCAGTAAACAATGTATGTAGCTTCAACGATGATGAAATTGCATTGCAAGGATAGAAGAATGATGAAAGATACAATGCCTATTCAACTGGCGGTGGACAACAATATTGTGCAAAATCACTGCAACATTGTATGGAAAATTTCGAGGAAAAATGTACTCTGAGAAGCGTATTAGATAAACATTTTAAGGCTATCAGGTCGTCGAAGGACCTCATGGTATGCAAACATTTAAGTTGTCAGGACGGTTGGAGGACCTCGCGTCATGTAAACATTTAAGCTGTCAGGCCTATTCAAGCACCTAAAAAAAAGTGTCAATACACTTCAATACAAATACATGTGGCAAGGACATTATAAACTTTGGAATTATCTATCACTATAAAGCTTGGATATATAAACATTTCAATATGATTAGTACAAATAAAAAAAACATTGTATATGATCTAAGACAATGTTAGCAGAAAAATGCTAAGACAAACATTTGAACTAATGCTAGCATTAATCCACCTTCAAGCAATGCATAAGAAAAATATATGATTCAAAAAGACTGTAGACGATGAAAAAGTTTGGATATGCTAACATATAAAACATTGAGAATAGTGAAGTCAACAATAAGACCTTCAATCTGTTATCCAATCAGATCACTACATATATGGTACTTCTTATTATATAAAATTCAATGTTTTTAGTTCCCTAGCTCCAACAATAGATATTATGAAAATATTTATGGTCAAAGGACAGACTAATGTGAGGTCAACGAATTATCGATCACTATAGTCCCTCTATGCCTACGATAGGGACTAATAACACGGTAGGAGTATAATTTGTTTGTTTAGATGGTCGATCTCTATTTTGTCATTAATTTTGACATGGTAAATATGCACAATAAAGATTTGCAAACATTTTAATGTTTGCAATGTAATCAATGTTAACGTTTAAACAGGGAATAAAAAGAGAAAATGGGTCCTATGAATGTGTGATGTGGGGTGCATTCAAAGAGTATGTGTAAGATCGATTATTAATTCAAAGAGTATGTGTAAGATCGATTATTAATTTCATTGTTATTATCAAGACTAGTTATTAATTTCATCAAGGTGGAATGTTGTTATTAATCTAATATAAGTTCTTCAACTAACATGTTGGTGTCTCATGAATTATAACACCATATTTCCACCTTTCAAAAAAAAATAATAAATATTCAATCATCAAAACACAAATAAAAATTTTAATACCTTTCTTCCAAATGTGAGAGTTATAATTTTCAATATTAAATCATAAATAAAACGATTCATATTGAAAGTTATAATTTTCAATATTAAATTATAAATAAAATGACTCACATGTTAATAAATTTAATATGAAAACAATAGGATTTAAAAAACAAGTCATAAATTTATAAACATTACCAATATAACATCAGATAGAAAAATGTGGAAATTTATAAACATTACCAATATAACACCAAATAGAATGGTGAATTTAAACTTATGCAAGCCATTAAATATATTAAAAAAATAAAAATAAGTATATTAGTAATAATAATGATTATTTAAAATTAGATATATTAAATATTCAAAAGATTATTTGTACCATTAAAGTGTGTTTAATTTTAATGTTAATGAATTTTAGGTTTATCATCTCTCAAACAAAGGAGATGTAGTATATCGATTTGATGTTTGGTTAAACTATGTTTTTAAATTAAATTATTATTTTTTTTTTAAATAAAAAAGGGTAGACCCTGCTATATTATAGAGGCAAAAAACTTTTGCAAAATGTACAGAGAAGTATGCCTGAAATTACCAAAAATGCTGCCAAGAATCGGAAACCAACATAGGTAAAACAGAGTAGCCTGATAAAATGTAAAACCAAGTAGCAAAATAGAACATAAACATTGTAGCATCTGTCCTGCCTGAAGGAAACCAGGACAGATGCCTACAGTCCAAATATACATAAAACAGTAACAAAGTAAACTAGGAACCAAGAGCATAAAAACCTATGTGTCAGGTGGTCTGCCGTCCTCGTCCTTCTGCCACGTGAACCCAGCCGGGATGGCAAAAGCTTGCGCACAGAGGGGGCATTTCCGCTTAGCTAGCGCGTTGGAGAAAGCGTCAAGGAGCATGTCCATGCTCTGTCCCATGGTGCACACCCGGAACTCCAAGTCAGACAAGTGGCCACGAAGGCCAAACACAAGAGCCAGGTGTTCATTCTGGAGAAGAGACTCATGCAAGCTGCCACTCGAATCCACCGTGCCCATCGCCGCTTCCCCACCAACTTCGCCCTCTTGCTGCTCCTCAGCCATCGTTGCGCCCACCACTCCTGCTTCCTTCGCCTGAGAATCATGGCTGCCAACATTGTCATCACCAGGCCATGGAATTTCTTCCACAATATAACCGGGGATGTAGTCGTCCTGAACCGGAGTGGGGGTGCACTTCTCCTGAAGAGTCGCCTCAGTCCTATCCACGAGTGTCAAGTCCTCCATGGTCAGGTCTTCCTCCACAACGCAGGGTGGAAAAACCTCCTCCAAGCCAGCATCCTGCTTGTCTCGGCTACAACCGGCGCGTGGTTCAGCTATGGTGGCGAGGAGCGCCCGCTTCTCTTCCTTTGCTTTTTTCCTGATGATGGAGGTCGCCAGAGCCAAGGCCCGCTCCAGCTGCTCTCTCCGATGCCTTTGAGCTTTGTGAGCATCCCAGGCCGCGCCACGGCGCGGTCTGCCTCTTTTCCTAGCCATGGGGAGTGAGTGGAACGAGTGCAGTAAAAGACAGGTGAGCCAAGACACAATTGAATTGAGTTGCAGGGCGCAGGCAGGCTTAACCTGTTTTAAATCAAACGTCAAAGGACCCACCGATAATGCTGAGAGTCTGAGCATGAAAGAAACAGGGCTGCACCATAGCAATCCAACGAGAATTGGAGCCGAGGCAGGTGCGGCCCTGCTCTTCCCTGTCGTGGAAGAATTCATATAACCATAGACCGAAATCATTTGCCAACACTTAACCTCTCCTGTCCCGAGTGCGCTGTGAATGAACGCGCGAGGGGGGCGTACCATCAACTTAAATTTGCTGCAGAGGTCGTCCCCCATCGTTAATATTGTCTTGTGGGTGGCGGCCCTCGGCATTTAAGCTGAGGCCAAGTGCGCCTCCAGCTGTCTCCCCATGGCCGCGTGGCACCCCATCCGGGGAAATTAAATTATTATTATTATTATTATTATCATTATTATTATTATTATTATTATTCAAAGATCTAAGGGAATTGGTAAATAATCATGATAGGTCCACATTTAAATCTGATTGTTTACCATTATAAATTTTAGGCTTCCAAGTTAGTATCTAGTAGGAAACTTAAGACTTAGAAAAAATCTGATTGTCTACCACTATAAACTCACTCCTCGGGGCTCCTACCCTTCTAGTTTTATCACAATGGGTCAAATATCTTATATGGGATTTGAATTCAAGTGGAAAAAGTGTGAAACCTACCTCCCAACCATTCAAGCTATTGCCCCTCAACATTGTTATTATTATTTTCAGCCAAAAAAATTGAATCCAATGATGAAAAGCCAAAAAAATTTCATCTTAAAGAAAAATTCAATTTCCTTAAAAGCTTTACCTAACTTTATAAATAAAAAACATAATTTTTTTTTTTTTTTAAATATAAAATATATAAAAATATACTTACTCTTTTCAATATACACTATTAATAATATATATTAAAAAATTATAAAAATAAAATAAAATATATAAATATTAGGAATGTACTTACTCTTTTCCATTTTCAATTTACACTATTAGTAACATATATAAAAAAAAATTAATAATACATATTAAAAAAATTACAACTTTTTTCAATTTACACTTTTAATAACATATATTAAAAAAAAAATTAGAACAGTCCATGAAGATAATAATATATGAAAAAAAATTACAACAAACAAAATGTGATTAAATTGTTGACTCACCAATGTGTTACAAATGTTATTAATCTTAAAAACTCCCCCAACTAAATGAATGGAAGGGAGTTGCCTCAATTAGCTTGGGGAGAGTGGTGAATGTCTATCCATTTTTACAAATAAAAAATGGGTGATGGTATACACCTGTATTACACGTTAACCTCCTCACCACTTGTTTGTTTATGATTTCTTAAACACTAGGTGGCCCATTAAACCAGATGTTCCCTCCGCCTCTCCGGTCAAAATGTTTGGACGCGTTTTGTGTTTTAAGGCATAGTGGCCCATTGCCTTCAACATATTTGGGTCCAGTTGTTTGAGCATCTTGTCCGTGAGAGAACAATGGTGTCCATTCAATTGTTTTTTCGGTACAACTGTTTGTTTAGGCATCTTGTCCGCGATTGGTTTCCATTGAATAAAACTGTTTAGCCCGTGAGCAGCATCCATTTCTCCCCTGGCGGATGTGCACTATGGTATATAAGCTAATTAGCCATTTTGCAATAGATTATATGTGACGAGTGGTTATATGTGTTCCCATATAACAAGTTAAAGTTAAGTGTAGAAGGATATGTACAAATTCAAATCCTGCAAACCAAAAAATAGATTATAATCATTTATGTAATAAGGGTATTTCAATTTCAACTTAGAATTTATTCAACATTGAATTGAATACATTTTGATTGATGTGAAAATGGTTTGCTTTGATAAATAAATGCCTAGTGAATAATATTATGAATAATATTATTAAAAAGTAAGAAGTATAAGAGGTGAATATTATTATTAAAAAGTAAGAAGTATAAGAGGTGAAAACTTTTTTTAAAATCTAAAATAGAGGAATAAAAAGTAAGAAGTATAAGAGGTGAATATTATTATTAAAAAGTAAGAAGCATAAGAGATGGAAAACTTTTTTTTTAATGTAAAATAGAGGAATGGAAGAAAAATGTGTAAAAAAGTTTTGATTTTCTATAAATACATAGTTAGATGGGTTTGTTATGCTCAGGTTAGTTGAATCAAATTAAAAGTTTGTAAAAGGGTTTTGATTTTTGATAAATACATAGTTATGATGGTTTTGTTATATCTATGGTATTTGAACCAAATTTTTAAATGATCATCATTAACTTTTTCATATTTTTATTTTGATTAGATGAGAAGGTAATAATAATAGTTTTTTTTTTTTTTTTTCCAATCTCATATGTTCTTCATGTTTTTGGTTTTGAGTGTAACTATATGAGAGCTCTCTTCATGTTGCTCTCTTCATGTTTTTGGTTTTGATTGTAACTATATCAGAGCTCTCTTCATGTTTTCGAAACTTGGAAAATATACCATCTTAACCATTAAAGGTTTTTACTCTTACAAGTATGCATACAAATCTTTCTATTCCATGTTGCTCGACATTTTACATGTGACAAGTTTGAACATCACAAAGCTTGAACTTGTGACCTCCCCCCATATCGAGAGAGAATGCGCACTTCTCACCAATTGTGCTATCCCATGGGGCTAGCTAGGTTATTAGTTCAAGATAACGATAGTCATCCCTGTTTTTATTTACCATTTTTCCAACTGGACCAAATTTTAGCAAGACAGGGAGGGGTGATGGTCAATTCTCTTGGAACCATTGGCTCTTTCTCGATGTCTTTTAATTAATTAATAAAATATTCTATCTTGATTATGAGACAATCTATTTTGTGTCGATTTGATCAATCAAAATATTTTATCTTGATTAAGAGATTTTGGGTAGATTTATTTTGACTATGGTTCATAATTGACTCAATATATTACATACAAAAGTGTATGGACACTATTGGTACTTGTTTGTATTTTTTGCAAAAACAAAAGTAAATTATTTTTTAAATTTCTTGCAATATATATTATTTTACAAAGAGAAAGAGAACTTCATATGGTATAAACATCGACATCAATTAAACTGTGGGGTTTATAGTCCATTGCCAATTCCCTAGGGTGCCACTTTACTGCTAAATGTTTGCTCTAGTTTGAGGGTTTTCCCATTGTTGCAACTCTTGTAGGCTTGCATGTTGTCTTCAACTCACTGCAAGCTCTTTGTCCTAAAAACAAGTACTCATTCATGTCCAACATATTTAACTTTGATAGCTAATCAAATTCCATTGGAAGGTTCTTCAAAGACATGCACAAAGAAATATCAAGAAATTATAATTGTTGAAGTTTGCAAATGGAAGGAGGAAGCATTGACAAGCTTGGACATGCAGACAATATCAACAAGATAAGTGGCCTTAACCTACCCAAGTCATCAGGAATTTTTGGATAAGATGGAAATTAGTGATATACAACCTCTCCAAGGAAGTTAAATTTCATATATTTCCTGGCAATTCCTCCAAACCACTACAGTTATCAAAGTTAATTTCTACAAACTTTGGAAACTTTAGGATTTGTTCCTTATCAAATAGAGTCATATTTTCCAATCCCTCACATGGACAGACATACAACTTTTCCAAGCATTCCCAGGATCATAATAGTCATAAAGAAGAGGAATAAGGGTGTGTGCACAAAGTCGGTGGACGAAAAAGTGGCAAGGGGGTCAACACAAATGCGTGTGCGTTCTCAAGAATGTGCACGTGTTCCTAATCCTATAGGTTTGGCAAGGGACGAACCTCCAATCAGCTTGCCATGTAGCTTCTTCGGCAGGAACGCACATAAGTTCTTAAGAATTGGTCCACATTCCTGTTGTAACCGATTTTTAAGGGACTCCGGGTGTGTTTTGTGCTCATTTGCACACCGTGCCTCATGGTTTTCCCAATTGGAGAAAGAAAAGATGACGAATATAGGAGGAGCAAAGCCCGAGATCTTGCCACTATCCATTGCAAGAAATGTATGGTTGATTTTTTGTCATTTTCTCTCTTGGCTTTGGAAAAAATACAAAACAATTAGTCATGGGTTATGGATGTAAATCCCAATGGAATTGAAACTTATTAGCTAGGTTCACTACACATAATTAATACTTGAATGCAAATCTCTCAACAATTCACTAATCTTGTATAAGTTTTTTCAAATTCATTGTAAAGATAACACATAGTTTTTCTTTGTTTTCCACAAAATTATGTTAACAATTTTGTTGGGATAAAATGAAATTGTTGTTTGTAATACCTTTGTTGTTTTTTCTCTCCAGGCAATTTATTGGTTTTTTTTCTGCGGACTCTCCCCTCCCACTGGCAGGTTCTTCTCTTTACTCCTGGTCTCCGACAGTTCCCTCTGTCCCTTGTTCACTCTTTGACTCCATTCCAGTGGGCTTAGATGCTAATGACTACTTGATCCAAACTTTCTTCGTTCATGCCTTTATCCTTTCCCAGATCTACCCACCCCTAGATCCAAAATTTCTTCGTTCATGCCTTTATCCTTTCCCGGATCTTCCCACCCCTACAGGTCCTTATTCTAATCCCCTTAGCTCTAGTTTTATTTCCTCTTTCCTTGACCCTTAAAACCTAAATGGTTAGGACAACACTGTGGATGTTTTGGGATCGACTCCAGCCCTTGCTCCTTTAGATAGGCTCTCTCCCAAAGGAGCAAGGGCCTGCCACTATTTTGTAAAGGCAGTTGCATAAAGATGTTGGCCTAAAGTCATAAAAAGATTGTGGCTCATATGATTTTGGGATAAGTGCAATGAAAGTGGAATTTATAGGGGCATATAGTATCCCATTTCTCCTGGAATCTTCCATCACCCGAAGAAGCTCACGTCCTATGAGCTAAAAAAATCCTTGGTAGAATTCAATTGTCCATCCATCAAGACCTAGGCTTTTATCTTTCTGGAAACTATGGAGAGTTTCTTTAAGTTCCTCCATTCCTACTTCAACAAAAAGGTCATTGTTTCCTTCCTCGTCAACAAATCTGGGGTAAAGTAGTGCCCGCCTTATAATCTCTGCAATATTAACTCATGGGTCAGACTTGAAGAGGGATTGGAAGTGATTTTTCCCCATATGGGCTAATCCTTCAAAGGAGGAAACCGTGGCTCCCGCTTGATCCTTTAATTTCCAAATGGTGTTTGCATATTTTCTTCCTTTTGCAAATACTTTGAAGAATTTGGTGTTTTCATCGCCTTTATTTAACCAAATAGCCCTGCTTTTAAGGTGCCATTCTGCTTCTTTTTCTTCAAGCAATTTCCTATGACACACTTCAAGGGCCAGAAGGTCATTCTTGGCCTCCAAAGAGGTGTAGCTCCCCTTCGCAGAATGAGAGAGGTGTTCAAGTTTATATTCAATTTGGCTTAATTCAAGTTCATCCCTAACATGTTTGGCATGTGCCCAAGGGATGACTAGTTTCTTGATTCGCTTTAGATTTGAAACAAAGTGGATGGCAACCAGGGGTGTCTTGTTCTTGTTCATATGGAATCCAATTCTCCTTGACAATATTATGAAAATATGCATCTGCCATACATGATGAGATGAATTTGAAAGGGTTGGAAGGCTTCCTAGGACCCCTTATAAGTTCGAGCCAAATTGGGGAGTGATCGAAAACACCGCCACAATACACCCATTTCTTGAGCTGCAACGGGAGAGACAAAATAGATTTTGAGACCAAGAAGCGATCAAGAAGTTTGGTAATCTGTGCATCCCTCGACCTCATGTTCCTCCAGGTGGGAAGTAGTTTGGTTGGGGCGATGTCAATGAGCCCATGATCATTTAAAATATGGGTGAAGAAAGTTGTTTGGTTTTCTGGGTGTACATTGGGGCCCCAAACTTCTGCTTCCCTCAAAGAAAAATTCAAGTCCCCCCTAAGAATGAGGTATGTTGATTTGAGAATTTGTTTTTTTAGTAGAGAGGCCCAAAAGGGTGCTCAGTCATAATAGGGAGCATAAGAATTTAGAATCTTGAGTTTTTGCCCCAATCCTTCCATCTACAAATCTACTCCCAGATAAGAGTCAAGAGCCCACGAGTTTGTGACTTTGACCAATCTAGTGTTCCATCTAGTCGCCAACCCTCCCGACTGGCCAAAGGAATTGGATCCAATGAAATTCCAAGATGGGATTAAAACGTCTAACATCTTAGTCACTAACGCCTCTTCCGCCATCGTTTCTTGAAGTAGAATAATAGTAGGATGGTTCAACATGATCAACCTCTTTAGAGCGAGTTTTTTCTATGTAACACACCCGACCCCTAGATGATCTTTTAAGGGGCGGGGCATCATTTTTCATTTTCCTTAACTATCTTGAATCCTAGATCCTAGATTTCTATCACATCCTTCTCTTCCATCACTACCCAATCAATACCTTCATGCTCAAAACCGACCTCTGGGATGGACTTAATCTTCCTTTATAATATTAGCGGTAGAGGGATTTGATGCTTCAATGCTTCGACACTTCGACACTTCGACATTTCATGCCTCTTCGCTATCTTCGCATGAGACCACCCAAAATCCTAAACTTTCGAAGTCCTGTAAACTTGCTATGTGACTCTAGCCTTCCGAACTTTTGGTCATGTTATCACACAGTTTGTAGCTACGTCAAAAGCTAGAGGATAAAGGCCAAACTGGTGTAACAGGAACCTACCCCGCCCAATGTCACCTTAATGGGGAGGTTCTTTCTATTTAGGGAGGTTAGCCTAAAGGAGACCTCCCTGACAACCTGGGGTTTTGAAGAGGTCAAAGATAGAGGTCAAAGCAAAAGTTCCTCCTCACAGGTTACCACCAAGGTCAGATAGTCTGGCTAATCAACCAAATAATGAAGTGTATGCCCAAATGAGATCACTTTCCTGGAACAAGACAATAACAAAAGAATATATGCAGGCTATAATTCCGTGGGTTAGTACTTCATGTAACTATCTGACATCAATATATAAGCAATGAAACAATAGATATTAATGAGATCAACATTTTATCAATATAGCAATGGAAAAGTATCAATTCATCAATAACTATTAAGATGATGTGGCTAATAGTGTATTTAATCAATCATTCACTCAATAAATGCTTTCAACCATCATCTAATTGCTTATCATCAAAATTTGTTGCGTCAAGATGGAATAACCAAGTGTGACGTCAGCCTAGTTAGGGTTAGCTAGTTAGTTAGGGTTTCAAAATTTAAAGTTTTGAGAGCTAGTTTGAGCACTATCACTTCAACGTTGTGGTTCTAAGATCAGTGCCTAAGGGTAGGTGGAGTCAATTAAGGAGAGGATGCAAGGTTGAAGGGGTAGAAGGCTAAGGACAAGAGGGAAGGGTTCTAAAGTGCTACAATGGTAGGGCCCTAGAATCAAAACCCTAGGGGAAAGAGGCTCACTCCGGTGTTGCTTAAGAAAGGCCTCGTGCTCTTTTCTCCTTCCTTAGGTCAAACTTGGCAAAACAGCTAGCAATAAAGATAATTTAAAACAAGAGAGTGAGGTGAGGGAGAGTGTTGCAATGGAAAGGCTCTATCACCAAACCCTAGAAGATGGACGGCCCTAGGTGTAGATAACCTAGGCCTGGGATGTCACCTCCTTCTTAACCTTTAAAATCATAGCTAGCACAAAGGGAAAAAGTGAAAAGAGTGTAGCAAAGGCTAGGCTTTTTCTTCCTTCTTTAATGGCTGAATATTTCTCTCTAAGGGGACATGAAACAAGGACCTACTTGTGTGCTTGTTACCTAGGGTTTTAAAATCAACAAATTTATAAGAAAATGCAAGAATATAAACCTACAACCATTCAATTAAGAAGTTTTGCAAGAAAAACACTTACATAACATGATGAAAAGCATATGCAAACCCTAGTTGTAAACCTTCCTTCAAGAGAAATGCCAAACATGCCAAGAAAATCCTTCCATCAACAAGTGTGCCTCAATTTAAAAGACCAAATACCCAATCTAGGGCACAAAAATCAAACCTCACAAGAGAGTGAGTTGTGTGTTATGTTCAAATGAGGGAAAAACATCCTCAATATATAGTGTATCATGACCTATAATTAAAATTAGGTCATCAAAATAGCCGACAAGGCTACAAACCAAAATCATACTGTTTTTACATTAAATGCTAAGTAAAAGACCTAAATGAGAAAAAAGTGAGACGTCAAGCCCCTTTGAGGGAGACGTTAGGCCCTTTTGGGGCTAGTCCAGCATCCAGAAGTCAAACATTAGCCCTTCATGGGCTCCTCCAAGTTGCCACATGTGCCATCCGTCCTATCAAACTGCCACACGCTCAAGGTGACGTCAAGGCCTCCTAGGTGATGTGCTGGTCATCAAAGGGAAATGCTCCATCTAAGAAGGGTCAACCCCCCTGGGCTAGGCTCAGCCAAAGTGTCCTGGATGGAACGTCCTTCTTCTTCTCATGTGCAAGAGCTCAACCAATCACTGTCCTATCTCTGCCGCTGATGGGGTCTCAACAACCATCTGATGGGCTCTTCAGCCCCATGGAGGTCCGAGCTAATCATCTCCCCATGTGTACCGGTCCAACTGGTACCTGTCCGTCGGGCATGGTCCTGTACATCAAAAACTTCGCCCTCCATGGGCTCATTAGTCACAGGGATCATAGCAATGTCAATCATGTTTCATCATTAATTTTATCAAATACATGCATAAAACCCCTGATATATCAATCAATAGCTCAAAGACATTTCAATGACCTACAATACAAAGCTGAAGAAAAAAACAAAATACCCTATTGGGCCAGCATCCATAAGAAAAGGAAAGTCTCCATAGGGTACCATCCAAGCCATGTAAAATGAGGTGATGCGGTCAAGGGATGTCCAGACATATGGGTAGAGTGAAAAACAAGGATGCATGATATTACCTGTGGGTGCCTTTGTAGAAGGCGAGTTGTACCCGTCATGGATGCAATTCTTTCCAAGCCCTTTATTGCCTTTATTCTTTCTTTTCTTTATTGCTTTCCCCTTTTTTTTTATTTCAAGGTCTAACTAGAGGACACTGGCTTGGTGTGGTGACCAGAGCTGATAGTGTTACCCACAAGCACTTTCACAAAGATAATAAGGTTGGCTCGTGATGAGACCCCCTTTCCCCTGGCCATGCAACCAAAGTTCACTGCCCTGGCGTGGTAACCAGATAATGGCAATGGCATGTTGTTAGGTACCCATGATCATAATAGGCTGGCTCATGATGAGACCCCCTATCCTCTTGGCTAGGTCTTGTTTTTTTATTTTTCTTAGGGTCCCTCTTATTTCTTGCTGAGAGGCCTTTTATTGCCTTCTCAAGGATCCCTGGGTGAGGCATCTCTAGGTTTTTTTTTATGGCTTTTATCTTTTACCAGCTGCTTTTACCTTCTAGGCCTTTAGCCCCTTCTTCCCACGAGATAAGGTGCAACCCCACAAACAGATCATTCTAATGCCCAGACTAGGGGAATGGGATAGATGAGTGGGAGATAAGATTTAAAAGTGATAATATGATGGGAGTGGACGATGACTCTTCATAAATCCCCTTGGTGGAAAACCAAAACCTATGGGTACAGGCTTGCTAGGACACTCTGTTAATCCCCCCAACCATGGTCAAGTGGTTCAATGTAAGATCCAAGAAGTTGTCAGAAATAAAATGAGTAAGATGCATATATCTAAAGGTTATAATGATAAAAAATGACACATACCATGACATCTGGACCAACTAACTCATGGAGCAAGAGTCTTCTCCGATATAAGTGCAAGCCAAAGGTGATGGATGTTGTTGCTGCCGACAAGAAAAGTCTGATGAAAGAGAAGAAAGATGGGCCCTTCAGGGCCATGCTCAGGTCAATCCTGCTCTCGGCACTCCATGTCTAGGACCTGTGGGCCTTGAGACATGATCTCCTAGTTATCCCTAGAAATCGGGGATAACATCTGGCTCCAACTCGGGGACATGTGCTCACCGTAGAGCGCATGAGAACCTCAGCATCTCTAGCATAACCTGCAGACCTGCTCAAACTCAAAAAGGGCATCAGTAACAAAGGTGGGGTGGTATTTCCACCCTGCAATATATATATGTATATATAAGGCAATCATAAATGCGAATACAAAGTGAAATACTTACCTGCACTTACCTCTCAGCTGGATGTTGGTGTAGTCAAACAACTAGTGAAGCCAATCCAACAACGTCCCATGATACCTGCCTTTGTGCTTCATCATAAACCAAAATAGTGATAAATTAACCACAAAAATTTCATGGGTTATAATGTATATCATATCATCGGAAGTCATAAAATCTAATTCATGGAGGTGGGTGGGAGGGATAAAATCCTGCCAAGTCCATCTCTGAGGAAAGTACTCAATCCACTTCAAGAAAGGGTCATGAGAAGAGAAAGGTTTAGAAAACTGGCCCAAATGGGTTGCAAACTGGCTACCGAGGGCATCGTCACGCTTTGAAGTCAAGGAAGGGATCGACAAAGACCTAGCAGACGACTGAAAAACTACCAAGGGGAAATTGAAAAACTAAGATAACTTACTCAAACTCGTAGTATCCAACCAAGCCTTGGAGTCTAGAGCTTGCCTAAGAGGAAACTCAACAAAAAAAAGGTACTTCCCAACTACACCTTTAATGGAAAAGCATGGTAAAGTAATAACAGGTGGTTGGAGTGAAAATTCATGAGAAACCTTCTTTAGGCAAACAATGTCCTTACTTGTATCAAAATCTGAGCAGAGTGGTGGTTGATAATCATCTTCATAAAATAAACCCAAATTCTCAGAGGAACAGTCATCAAAGTCTTCAAGGTATGACCGAAAATCATTAGGAGAACAAGGTACTGGGTCATCCTTGGATTTTTGGAGAGTACGGGTAAAAAACTCATTTTCTTGTTGCCACTAGTCAAAAGTAATCTATTGTGACAATTGCAAGGGCAACGCCTGGAAATGACTCTCAGTGTAATAGATGGGATCCAAGTCATAAACAACTACATCCCACCTACGTCTCCCAACATGTATGAACTCATCAATGTTATCAACAATGTCACTATCTGTGTCATAACATGCAGGGTTTGAGACATTTGAAAATTGATTCTCCTCCTCCTCATTTTCTTCATCATAAAGTAAAGAATCATAAAAAACTAGGGTAGGAGGGTAACTTACCGCATCTTCTTGCACAGGGGCTTCGAGGACTTTGGTGTTTTCAGCATGCGTTATTGTTTCACCCTCATGAATTGCTTCTTTGTCTTTGATTGCATAGCAGGGACCATCCACTTCTTTCAAAGCTTTCTTTTCTTCTTCATTTTCTGAATCAAGGAATGAGGTGTCATTGGAATCCTAAAGTGGAAAGCAACTAACCTCATCTTTGCTTTGTTGTGCAGAAGAAATGGGTTCTTGGATGATCTCATCAAAGGGAGGAGCACCGGTGGATACTACATCATCTTGCTTAGGTTCTTGCTCCTTAGTCACGTCCTCATTCTGTTGGTCAAAAACTTGTTCCCTTCTTTCTTGTGGATCTTCAGCAAAGGTTTCAAGGGAAACTAGTTTTATCAAGCTGAGAGTGTCCATGGCATTGGTTTTGGACAAGAAGAGATTCTTTTCAATTTGAATGGCCATGTTGTGAGCTTCTGCAAGTGTTTTTGGATTCTTCTTATTTAGAAGGAAGCTCAAATTCCCTTGAAGTCCATTAGTATAGAGATAAACGAGGTACTTTTCTTTAGGATGATAGATTTCAGGAATCTGGTAAAGCAACTTTTGGAACCAAGCCCCAAAAACTTTGACAGTCACACCCTCTGTTTGTTTTATGCATTCAAGATCTTTTAGCAATGATTGTCTATCTTCCAATTTCATAGCCCACTTCGCAAGGAAGATTTCCTTGAAATGTTCCATAGATGTGATGCTGGCAGCTGGAAGATTATCATACCATTTCTTAGCCCCTCCATGTAGAGAGGCAGAGAAGAGTTTCATCACCAAGTCTTTAGCTTCGTCATTGACAGGGCGGTATTGAAAGAATTCCCAAAATTTTCTCATGTGATAATCGGGACTTTCTCCATCGATGCCAAAGAATCTAGGGAGCCAATTCTTATAAAAGAGAGGCATCTTTCTAGGATATCCTGGGATTTTACTCATGTCCAAAGGTTTGTAGTTCCCTAGATCCCATTGTGAAGTCATAGTTGGCCTCGTCATTAGTGGAGTCGCCAGACAGTTTTCTTGAAACTATCAAAGATAAGGGAAAACACCCTAGTGGAGTCGCCAGGTAAGCTTATAAGATAAGGCTCTGAGGCAAGGCTTACCGAAAAGGTCTGTCGTCTTGAGGAGAATTGACTTAGTGTTCTCCGACAATGGCACCAAAATGTTATCGCACAGTTTGTAGCTAGGTCAAAAAGCTAGAGGATAAAGGCCAAACTGATGTAACAAGAACCTACCCCACCTAATGTCACCTCAATGGGGAGGTTCTTTCTATTTAGGGAGGTTAGCCCAGGGGAGACGTCCCCAGCAACCTGGGGTTTTGAAGAGGTCAAAGATAGAGGTCAAAGCAAAAGTTCCTCCTCACAAGTTACCACCAAGGTCAGATAGTCCGACTAATCAGCCAATAAATGAAGTGTATGCCCAAATGAGATCACCTACCCAGAACAAGACAATAACAAAAGAATATATGGAGGCTATAATTCAATGGGTTAGTACTTCATGTAACTATCTGACGTCAATATATAAGCAATGAAACAACAGATATTAATGAGATCAACATTTTATCAATATAGCAATGGAAAAGTATCAATTCATCAATAACTATTAAGATGATGTGGCTAATAGTGTATTTAATCAATCATTCACTCAATAAATGCTTTCAACCATCATCTAATTTCTTATCATCAAAATTTTTTGCGTCAAGATGGAATAACCAAGTGTGACGTCAGCCTAGTTAGGGTTAGCTAGTTAGTTAGGGTTTCAAAATTTAAAGTTTTGAGAGTTGGTTTGAGCACTATCACTTCAACGTTGTGGTTCTAAGATCAATGCTTATGGGTAGATGGAGTCAATTAAGGAGAGGACGCAAGGTTGAAGGGGTTGAAGGCTAAGGACAAGGGGGAAGGGTTCTAAAGTGCTACAATAGCAGGGCCCTAGAATCAAAACCCTAGGGGAAAGAGGCTCACTCCAGTGTTGCTTAATCAAGGCCTCGTGCTCTTTCCTCCTTCCTTAGGTCAAACTTGGCAAAACGGCTAGCAATAAAGATAAGTTAAAACAAGAGAGTGAGGTGAGGGAGAGTGTTGCAATGGCAAGGCTCTATCACCAAACCCTAGAAGATGGACGACCCTAGGTGTAGATAACCTAGGCCTGGGATGTCACCTCCTTCTTAACCTTTAAAATCACAGCTAGCACAAAGGGAAAAAATGAAAAGAGTGTAGCAAAGGCTAGGATTTTTCTTCCTTCTTCAATGGCTGAATATTTCTCTCTAAGGGGACATGAAACAAGGACCTACTTGTGTGCTTGTCACCTAGGGTTTTAAAATCAGCAAATTTATAAGCAAATGCAAGAATATAAACCTACAACCATTCAATTAAGAAGTTTTGCAAGAAAAACACTTACATATCATGATGAAAAGCATATGCAAACCCTAGTTGTAAATCTTCCTTCAAGAGAAATGCCAAACATGCCAAGAAAATCCTTCCATCAACAAGTGCGCCTCACTTTAAAAGACCAAATACACAAACTAGGGCGCAAAAATCAGACCTCACAAGAGAGTGAGTTGTGTGTTATGTTCAAATGAGGGAAAAACATCCTCAATATATAGTGTATCATGACCTATAATTAAAATTAGGTCATCAAAATAGCTGACAAGGCTACAAACCAAAATCATATTGTTTTTACATTAAATGCTAAGTAAAAGACCTAAATGAGCAAAAAGTGAGATGTCAGGCCCCTTTGAGGGAGACGTTAGGTCCTTTTGGGGCTAGTCTAGCATCCAGAAGTCAAATGTTAGCCCTTCCTGGGCTCCTCCAAGCTGCCACACGTGCGAGCTATCCTATCAAATTGCCACACGCTCAAGATGACATCAAGGCCTCCTGGGTGACGTCCTGGTCATCAAAGGGAAACGCTCCATCTGAGAAGGGTCAACCCCCCTGGGCTGGGCTCAGCTAAAGTGTCCTTGATGGAACGTCCTTCTTCTTCTCATGTGCAAGAGCTCAACCAATCACTGTCCTGTCTTTGCCCCTGATGGGGTCCCAACAACCATCTGATGGGCTCTTCAACCCCATGGAGGTTCGAGCTAATCATCTCCCCATGTGTACTGGTCCAACTGGTACCTGTCCGTCGGGCATGGTCCTGCACATCAAAAACTTTGCCCTCCATGGGCTCATTATTCACAGGGATCATAGCAATGTCAATCACATTTCATCATTAATTTTATCAAATACATGCACAAAACCCCTGATATATCAATCAATAGCTCAAATACATTTCAATGACCTACAATACAAAGATGAAGAAAAAGACAAAATACCCTATTGGGACAGCATCCATAAGAAAAGGAAAGTCTCCAGAGGGTACCATCCAAGCCATGTAAAACGAGGTGATGTGGTCAAGGGATGTCTAGACATATGGGTAGAGTGGAAAACAGGGATGCATGATATTAACTGTGGGTGCCTTTGTAGAAGGCGAGCTGTACTTGTCATATATGCAATTATTTCCAAGCCCTTTATTTCCTTTATTCTTTCTTTTCTTTATTGCTTTCCCCTTTTTTTTTATCTCAAGGTCTAACTTGATCCAGATTATTTTCGGCACGAAATGAGATAAGAGATATAATAAAGAAATGCACAGAGATATCGCAGATATTCAATAATATAACAGAAATGTATCAGAGATGCAACCATAAACAAAGATATACAGTAATACACGACTTCTATTAATGAAATAAATGTACAGAGACATTAAAAATACAGAGTGAAAGACTCGCTAGAATGGTGGCAACTTATCTCTGAGGAGAGATGTGACGGCTACTTGCATTCGCAAGAATATAATTACAATGAGGCTCTGAAGGCCTTTTTACAATAAGAATGAATGCCAAAAACCCTAGACATCCAAAAACCTAGCCCTAGGAGATGAAGTGCCAAAAGTCATGTGGGCCCCGTTTGGGTAAGTGAGTACATCAACTTCCCGAGGTCGTAACTTTTGCATACGATCTCCGTTTTAGGCGTGTGATAGCTCGTTGGAAAGGTATCACCGAGGCGATTCATTTTGGGGGCTCAATAATGCCTTTGGATATCACTGAGAACCTAGATCTTGAAAAACTTTCATTTGGACCCTCAAAATGGCCCCGGAAGTTAAAACCTACTAAAAATATTAAATTGCCAAAATTGCCAGAAAAATGTTTTAAGACATTTGGAAAAGGTGGGTTGCCACCGATATCCACCTGGATCAATCCTCCCACCTTAGGAAGCAATGGTATCCATTGCATTGAGTTCCCGAGGGAGAGGGAAAAGCGTTTGTTGAATCTACATCTTGGTGAGCTGCTTGTCTTGCTGGAGACTTTGCATTGTTCTTCAGTTTGTGGAAATCTGTCACGAACCTGTTGAGGTTGAGGCTGTTCAACAAGTCGAGATACATGAGAAGACGATGTGCAGAAGGAATATTTTCACTTTGTTGCAGCCTTTTCGACCTACTTCTGTTGGATAGAAGGTGCTTGGGGCAAGGCTGTAGTGGTTGCAGTGTCCTTTTGTTCTCCTTTTGAACAGATTGTGAAGAAGCTGAATTTTGCAGTATAAGATACTACCTTGTGACACTTTTTAGGTGGAATAATAGTCGGAACTACCTCTGGTATTCTATAGAGATGACCCCCCAAAGTAACAATGACACTACGGGGTCGAGACTCATAAACAACATGGCGTCTTGACATATATGGTTGGCCCAAGAGAACATCACAGACATCCAGTGGGGAAACATCACATAATACCTCATTCTTGAAGGGTTGGATGTTGTATGACAATCGACACTGTGGCTGACACGGAGATCTCGTCCTTGCCGAAGCCACCCGATGTTGTTTGGTTGTGGGTGTGGTGTTGTCGACAATCCCAACTGTTTGACAACCTCTGCCAAGATGAGGTTTTTTTGGCTTCTGCTATCAACAATAAAATGCAGCGGGGTCCCCTTCACCCACATCTATGAATGAAAAAGGTGCTCCCCCTCTTCAAGATATGTTGGTTCTTCTGGTTGAATTTTCGTGGTCGCGACAATAGCAGTGGGGTCTGCGTCAATGATCTGTCCTTTACCAGTATTTTCAGAATCAGATTCTAAATCAGGGTTCAGCTCCTTGCCTTTGATCTCGACCACCAATGACTATTTTGAGCGACATTCATCGGTGTTGTGCCAGGGGATTTTGTGGAAATCACACCATTTTCTAGTGTCCTTCTTTGTCTTCCCGTGACACTTCTTTTCCTGTGTCTTGGACTGGTTTTCGGGAGACTGTTTTTTAGGGCCGTCTTTGGCATATTTTGGTTGTTGCGGATTTGCAGACCCGAATTCTCGTTTGTTCTGGTGCTTAAATTTCTGCTCAATTTTAACAGCATTTCGATAAGCAGCGCCGAGTGAGGAGATGTCCAAAAAATCCATTTCAGTCTGGATGTATCTGTGTAGAGCCCCACAGTATTTCAGAACCAAATGTCGCTCGGAGTCTTTGATACCCAGCTTGGTGCGCAAGGTATGGAAGGTATTCGTGAACTCTGGAACTGCTTGGCCCCTCTCTTGCCGCAGTGTGGTCCATCTCATGTACTGGTCCTCATAGTTGCCAACAGGGTAATACTGTTCTTTTACCGCATCCACAAAAAAATCCCAAGTGGGATCGGCCCCATATATTCCAGACTCCTCTGTGGAACTTTGCTCCCAGTAAGTTTCCCACCAATGTTTGACATGAGGGAGATCTTTAAGGAGTGCGAAGGTGATCTTTTCTTTGTCGGAAAAATTGTGAACAGAAAAATAACCTTCTAGGAGAGTTAACCATTTTTCTAGGGCTTCTGCATCTATCTATCCTTCAAATACAGGAATATCAAAATTAACTTGTACCTTGAAAGTCAAGGTGCCTCCAAAGCGACCTCTTGATGAAGATGCACCTGATGCTGTCGATAGGTGTTTAAAGATGTGGGAAAAATTCTCCATCATTCCGTCCCTCTGTCACGTGAGAGCTTGCTCAAGCAACAGATTGATAGGATCGTCTACTCCATCGTTTTTCTTTTCTTCCGCCATTGAGGGTTTCTTGGGTGTGCGAGAGCGATTGTATTCAAGAGAGACAAGCTCGAGACCCAACTTGCTATACTCAGACCTCGTCGGGGACATGCACTGAAAAAAATGATCAAGAGCAGCCTGCTCT
>ML790878.1:66181-77266 GCA_009831015.1 Picea engelmannii | reverse complement strand
TCTGAAGGCATTTTTACAATAAGCAGGAATTCCAAAAACCCTAGACATCCAAAAACCTAACCCTAGGAGATGAAGCGCCAAAAGTCATGTGGGCCCCGTTTGGGTAAGTGAGTACATCAACTTCCCGGGGTCGTAACTTTTGCATAAGATCTTCGTTTTAGGCATGTGATAGCTAGTTGGAAAGGTATCACTGAGGAGATTCATTTTGGGGGTTCAATCATGCCTTTGGATATCATTGAGAACTTCAATATTGAAAAAACTTCATTTGGACCCTCAAAATGGCCCCGGAAGTTAAAACCTGCTAAAAATAGTAAATTGCCAAAATTGCCAGAAAATTGTTTTGAGCCATTTGGAAAAGGTGGGTGGCCACTGATATCCACCTGGATCATAACTAGAGGACACTACCTTGGCGTGGTGACCAGAGCTGACAGTGTTACCCACAAGAACTTTCACAGAGATGATAAGGCTGGCTCGTGATGAGACCCTCTTTCCCTTGGCTATGCAACCAAAGGTCACTGCCCTGGCGTGGTAACCAGATAATGGCAATGTCATGCTATTAGGTACCCATGATCATAATAGGCTGGCTCGTGATGAGACCCCCTATCCTCTTGGCTAGGTCTTGTTTTGTTATTTTTCGTAGGGTCCCTCTTATTTCTTGCTGAGAGGCCTTTTATTGCCTTCTCGGGGATCCTTGGGCGACGCATCTCTAGGGGTTTTTTTTATGGATTTTATCTTTTACCAGCTGCTTTTACCCTCTGGGCCTTTAGCCCCTTCTTCCCACAAGATAAGGTGCAACCCCAAAAAACAGATCATCCTAATGCCCGGACTAGGGGAATGGGACAGATGAGTGGGAGATAAGATGTAAAAGTGATGATATGATGGGAGTGGACGATGAATCTTCATAAATACCCTTGGTGGAAAACCAAAACCTATGGGTACAGGCTTGCTAGGACACTCTGTTAATCCCCCCAAACATGGTCAAGCAGGTCAATGTAAGATCCAAGCAGTTGTCAGAAATAAAAGGAGTAAGATGCATATATCTAAAGGTTATAATGATAAAAAATGACACATACCATGACACCTGGACCAACTACCTCATGGAGCAAGAGTCTTCTCCGATACAAGTCCAAGATGAAGGTGATGGATGTTGCTGCTGCTGACAAGACAAGTCTAATGAAAGAGAAGAAAGATGGTCCCTCCAGGGCCATGCTCAGGTCAATCCTTCTCTCGGTACTCCATGTCTAGGACCCGTGGGCCTTGAGACATGTTCTCCTAGTTATCCCTAGAAATCGGGGATAACAGGTCCCTTTACAATACTACTCCCAAATCCTCTGGAGCCTCGAAGTCCCAGATTCCTGGAGTTCTGATCACTCTACCAATCACTTTGGCTAAGTAGATCATACCAAGGATTGACACATGTCACATTTCCATGGGTCTATAAGGTACGTGATACACACAAATATGAGTGACATGTGGCACGTCCATCTTGGGTCCACATCACCTTGGGTGACGTCACTACTTCATGTCACTATAGACTCACTGTCCTTTATGCCTTTTGATCTCGCATCCAAGGTTAGTCCATGTACCCTTTGGATCAACGATCCTCCCTACTTCGTAACTTCAGTGTTTGGGGATTTTTCAATGCAAACTCCTCTTTTCTCCCAAAGTTGGTTAGCGTTGGGTTGACCACAGCCTAGATATGATGGTTAGGGTCAGTCCCAAAGCACCCTCGGATCAACGACTCTCGTTAGTTCGGGCTTTGGAGCTTATTGACACACCACACCTCAATTCCCGTGGAGTACCAAGTCTCTGGACTAAAGGATATGGCTCCACGTGTCCCCCGTGTTATCTCCTCAAATGGTTTTAAACATTTTGAGGAATTTCATTCGTTCTTGCTTAATTTTTCATTTTCCTTAGTCTTTTGATCAGTGTTTTAATCTTCAAATCCTTCATTCATCTCCCATTGTTCTCTCTTTCCCCGAAATCATTTAGTCTCTTCCTATTACCTGCATACACAAAATGCAAATAAAATGTTACATAGCCTACATCCTAGCTTTATTGGCTTTTATACCCTCAAATAACAATATGCACTTTTATTATGAAGTGGTGGGTGCTCGAGGTGATTCTAAATTTAAGCCAAATCCCCAGTTCATACCCACATTCCACCAAACCTACACTAAAGCCAAAGCTATGAGTTAAAGCTACATGTCTAATTCCTATTACTAAGTCTTGGAGCTTGTTTTAAACCAAAATAAACACGGTCTCTCTAAACTATCAAATATTCACTATGAGCCAACTCCATTAGTCAAGCACAAACCACATGTTAATTCACATGTCCAAAGCCACGAGTTAGCAATAAGTCAAAGCAGACGTGCCTAGACAGTGTCTCACTACACCTCATCGATTGAACTATCTGCCTGGTGATTGATTTGCATGAGGAGAGTTTTATATCGGGGATTTATCTCTTCAAAACTGGATTACAAGGATCTAGATGTCATGTAGGTGTCAAAGGCAAGTAATTATCGTGTTATTTTCCAAAATTATGGAGATCAATAGCACTGTAGCCTCCGATGCTAGATTGTTGAGCGGTTCAATTAATCGACAGTTACAGGTTTGTGGTGACGACTTGTCAAGGTTTGCCAAGCAAAGGAAGCCTCGAATCAAGGTACTACGACAAGTTTCAATACTGTACAAGTGCAAATCTCCATCAAAGTTTGCAAATCGCCCCTTTTGTTAATTCATATGGTGCGCAAAGACAGATCTGGAAGATTTAATGGTGAGGGATGGATCGGAGAGAGTATATGACAAAGTAAGTAGACATGGAAGTAACTAGCATGCACTACCCCTTGCAGAAGGTTCCCCTAATTATCGAAGTGCTCATGTTACAGTTTCGAATGACTTAAATGATTCTGGAGGTTCTGACAGAGATGGGATGAATGCCACTCAAAATCGTGAACAGGTATTTGGTGAATCCAAATCGTGGGATGAGAATTGGAGAGAAAGAAAAACGGGTAATGCCCTTGGTGGAAAAGATGTTTTTCACTGAGACTTTGCTTGAGTCACACATGAACTATTAAGTTCTTGTAACTGTTTCATCTTCTCTATAACTATAGATGCTTATAGTTTCTGCAATCTGATCGGAAGCTGTGTACTCTGTTTATAAATTTTCATTTCAATCATTAAAGCTGTAAAATCACTTTATAGAACTCAGATGATGCAGTCTCGCTTGGCATTTGAATGAGTAGAGTGAAAGGTCTGGTTCAAGGGAGATTTTGAGGTTCTCCCAGTCTTATGTGTATAGTAAGGCAATCGTTACTGTCAAACATTTATTTTAGTTAGAGAATAATCTCAGTTTCTCTCCAATTTCACTTCTAGTTTCATCTCTAGTCAACATTCCAATTCCACTACAGACTTCGACATAGTAAAACAATTCTGGAAATGGATACAACACTATCAATCTTGGAGGAGTGATTATGCTACAGATATGAGGGAACTTTTGCAGGAGGTTTCAACACACAATACAAGTTTTCACGTGATGCTGAAACCAATTGCTATTGGAATAACAACACGTCATGTCTTTTCTTTGAAGACATTGGTGATGAAACTTATGATCCTGTTACTAATTATTAATGGAAATGATAAATGGTATGGACATCTGCACCTGCCACTGTTCCTTCTAAAGGTATGGGAATGTAACTAAGGAAAACACATAAAACAAACCAGTTTTTGGAATCTCTGAAAGCGTAAGGAAAAGTGATCTTTGAGGATGTGCAACCAGTTGCTAGGCAATCAAATTCATCTCTTCCAATAGAAATAGACCCAGTCACAATAACTATTGAAGGAAAAGTTAAATGACTCATGCAAACCATTTAGCTATGTGTAAGTATAGCTGTAGAAGCCCCAGAGCAATAGCCTTGAAAATCAGTAAGTTGGAAGGAAACACATTTTTGCAATTTTGAAAGCTATTTTCAAAACAGAGCTTTCGGTGGCTTAGGCAGGTTTTCACAACTATCACTAGCCACCGAAAGCAAAGCTTTCGGTGGCTTACATGTTCAAATTTTGGCTTCTAAGCCACCAAGAACACAGAGACTAACAGAGTGCTCTTAATTTTTCCTAGATCGGGTTTTCTTGTTTGCAGAGCACATGAGAGTAGTTTCTTATGAAGGATAACAATTAAGGGAATATAAATCATCTTTCTTTTCCAGATTTTGAGGCATATGATAAGACCAGAAGACCAAGTGGAGTTTTTTCTATTTTTGGCCAAGAAATTGCTTAGCTATCAAAGGAAGATTTCAAGTGCCTTGTCATCACCTTGAAGGTTGTTGGGCATGTCAAAGATTGTTGCAGCTGTCGAAGATGTTGAAGATAACAAATTAAAATTAGGATTGGATTCCTTTAAGTTAGGATCTAATACTATGATTTGAAAATTGTTTTGACCTTGTTCTATTATTAGTATTTTAGATCCATTTTAATAGTATCTTAAACTTTGTTGTAAAGGCTATAAAGCCAAGAAATTCAGATGAAGTAAAGGGGGGGTTCAAGTATGGAAACTAGACCATGCTACTATTGTAATAGACTTTTCTTATACATAATACATAAGCACATGTTCCTTTCATTATTATTGTCAGATTACCATCTATTTTATTTTCTGTACTTTGAATGATTGTTTTATTTCAAGTGTGTCTTAATTGCTAGTGACTGTTATCTCACTTTGTCAGTTCATAATATTGATTTAATAATAATTTGTACTATCTTTATTCAGCCCATCACACATGTGTTCTGGTTGATAAATATAGTCTTTCTTCACCCACCAGTTCAACTACTTGTCTGATATTTAATTATTGAAAGCCTTGTCTCATCTGGTTATGTATTTGACTGTCTTGAGAGTAAGTCATTAATCTAGTATCCCATTTGATCCAATAAACACATAAAAACATTCACACCTTAAGTTACTAGGCTTCTTCAAGCTACAACCTGAGAAGGACTCCTAGAGAGATAAAAAATTGGCTTCGTTGTCGGGGAGATTTGATTGAAGTTGAAGCAAGCTTCCCTGGGAGATGATATAGATATGATCTTTGATGATAGACAAAGGTTGGACACTACATTGGTTGTAATCATCTATCTGGTGACTCCATGAAGAAAAAATTCAGTGATGATTTCATTGTTCAGAAATCTGTTGGCAACTCCACTGGTATGAAATGAACAAGATCTTAGCGAAAAGGTATGCTTTCTGTGATTTTTCCAAGATTGTTGGTTTCCCTAATCCAGTACCTAGTAGAGATGAATGGGAAGGTATTGTTCCTACATTTAAAGGAGAAGATTGGGAGGTTCTAGCTGAACATCTGCTAGATTTCCATGAGTTTATCCGTGAATGTCAGATTGTGCACGAGGATGTTAAGCTCAAGCTTTTCATATTTTCATTGAAAGGAGCAGCCCTTGACTGGTGTAGATCTCTTCCAACCGCCAGTATTAGCTCTTTGAAATTCTTTCATGATACATTCAATTTGTTCTGTAAAGATGACTTTTCAGTTGATGCCTTTTTTCCAGAATGTTGTCATAAATATAATTTGTTTTGTCAAATTAATGGACATGAAAAGTTTGATTGTGCTAAAAAGTATGTGGTTGAAGAGGATACTTTTCATAAAGATCCAAAGTTTCTAGATGACCTCCATTTTGACATCAAGTTTGTAGATACTTTTGACATCATATCAAATGTACCTATTGTTTCTAATTTGCATAAAGACTAGGTCATTTCTTTTGAGATCTCAGATAAAAATGAGCAGATTGACAGATTGGCATGTGACGGATTTGAATCTGCAACAAATATTGAGGGAAGCCTCAGCTTCCAAATTTGTAGACAAAGGAAGATTCCAACAATCATGAGGAACATAATTTGCAGAAATCATCTTATCTTCATAAGGAACATCAAGAACACTATCTTCCTTTTGAACCCTTTGTTTCAGTTTTTGATATAAAGGTTGTCGATGATGAGGAAGGCAGTGATATAGAAGATCAAAAACATATTACTTCTTCTCTCTCATAAATTGTCCGCTGCAATAGGTCAGCACATCATAGTGATGAATTCAAATCACAGGGATATGATGAAGGGGAACAAAAAAGTTTAGATCATCAGTTGATCATACATTTTTCTGCATCAAATACTGAGCAATCCATGTTCAACATGGAGATCATTGAAAGCCATTAGCATAAGTACTTCAATTTTTAGTTAGAACAACAACTTGAAGAGGTATTTCTTTTTGATTTTGATGACCCTATTACATATTATTTCGAGATTATGAGCAACTTAAATATCAAAATATTTTTGTTAGGAGAAGGACAATTCTGTCATCTTTTCCAATTGCATTTCTGCTTGTTATGGTTTCTTATATTTTTGGGGTCAAGATCAAGCATGATGTCAGTAAATCATTTTCTTACATGGATTCGTTGGAAGCATGACTTCACTTTATAAGAGGCAGTACAGTTGGTTAGTGTAGGAAGAGGTAGAGAATAAGCTCGCCATCGAGCATGGTTGGAGATTCTTTTAGCTTGTTAGTTTGCAACAATGAATTTGCATTCAAAGTTTCAATAAATATTATAGATATATAGTGACCACATTAAATGAATCCATGGCCCAATGGACTAGACACAATACAAATTGTGGATTATTGCTGAGCAGGTTGCAGGATTTTCAAGTTAAATGGACAGGCACAGGTCTAGTTGTTCTTGAAACCTCACAGGGAGGCTTTCATCCCCAGAAGGAGCTAGATGTTATCTCCTCAAATGGTTTTAAAAATTTTGAGGAATTTCATTCGTTATTGCTTAATTTGTCATTTTCCTTAGTCTTTTGATCAGTGTTTTAATCTCCAAATCCTTCATTCAACTCCCATTGATCTCTTTTTCCCAGAAATCCTTTGGTATTTTCCTATTACCTGCATACACAAAATGCAAATAAAATGTTACATAGCCTACATCCTAGCTTTATTGGATTTTATATCTTCAAATAACAATATGCACTTTTGTTATGAAGTGGTGGGTGCTCAAGGTGATTCTAAATTTAAGCCAAATCCCTAGTTCATACCCACATTCCACCAAACCTACACTAAAGTCAAAGCTATGAGTTAAAGCTACATGTCTAATTTCTATGACTAAGTCTTGGAGCTTGTTTTAAACCAAACTAAACATGGTCTCTCTAAACTATCAAATATTCACTATGAGCCAACTCCATGCGTCAAGCACAAACCACATGTTAATTCACATGCCCAAAGATACGAGTTAGAAATAAGTCAAAGCACAAGTGCCTAGCCCATGTCTCACTACACCTCATCGATTGAACTATCCCCCAGGTGCTTGATTTGCAGGAGGATAGTTTTATATCGGGGATTTATCTCTTCAAAACAAGATTACAAGGATCTAGATGCCATGTAGGTGTCAAAGGCAAATGATGATCGTGTTATTTGCCAAAATTATGGAGATCAATGGCACCATAGCCTTCGATGCTAGATTGTTGAGTGGTTCAATGAATTGACAGTTACAGGTTTGTGGTGACGAATTGTCAGGGTTTGCCAAGCAAAGGAAAGCCTTGAATCAAGGTACTACGACAAGTTTCAATATTGTACAGGTGAACATTTCCATCAAAGGTTGCAGATCGCCCCTTTTTTTAATTCATATGGTGTGTAAAGACAGATCTGGAAGCTTTAATGGTGAGTAATGGATCAGAGAGAGTAAATGACAAAGTAAGCAGACATGGAAGTAACTGGCATGCAGTACCTCTTGCAAAAGGTTCCCCTGATTATCGCAGTGCTCATGTTACAGTTTCGAATGACTTAAATGAGTCTAGAGGTTCTCAAGAATGGAATGACAGGGATTTTGGAGGTTATGACAGAGATGGGATGAATGTCACTCAAAATCGTGAACGGGCATTTGCTAAAGCCAAATCATGGGATGAGAATTGCAGAGAAAGAAAAATGGGTAATTCCCTTGGTGGCAAAGATGTTTTTCACTGAGACTTTGCTTGAGTCACACATGAACTATTAAGTTCTTTTAAATGTTTCATATTCTCTATAACTATAGATGATTATAGTTTCTGCGATCTGATCGAAAGCTATGTACTTTGTTTATAAATTTTCATTTCAATCATTAAAGCTGTAAAATCACTTTATAGAACTCAGATGATGCAGTCTCTCTTAGCATTTGAATGAGTAGAGTGAAAGGTCTGATTCAAGGGAGATTTTGAGATTCTCCAAGTCTTATGTGTATAGGAAGGAAATTGTTACTATCAAACATTTATGTTAGTCAGAGAGTAATCTTAGGTTCTCTCCAATTTCACTTCCAGTTTCATCTCTAGTCAAAATTCCAATTCCACTACAGACTTCGACATAGTAAAAAAATTCTGGAAATGGCTACAACACTGTCAATCTTGGAGCAGTGATTATGCTACAGATATGAGGGAACTTTTGCTGGAGGTTTCAACACACAGTACAGGGTTTCACGTGATGCCGAAACCAATTGCTATTGGAATAACAACATGTCATGTCTTTTCTTTGAAGACATTGGTGATGAAACTTATGATCATGTTACTGATTATTAATGGAAATGCTAAATGGTATGGACATCTGCACCTTCCACTGTTCCTTCTAAAGGTACGAGCATGTAACTAAGGAAAACATAGAAAACAAACATGTTTTTGGAATCTTTGAAAGAATAAGGAAAAGTGATCTTTGAGGATGTGAAACCAGTTACTGGGAAAACAAATTCATCTCTTCCAATAGCAATAGACCCAGTCACAATAACTATTGAAGGAAAAGTTAAATGATTCATGCAAACCATTTAGCTATGTGTAAGTATAGTTGCAGAATCCCCAGAGCAGCAGCCTTGAAAATCAGTAAGTTGGAAGGAAACACATTTTTGCAATTTTGAAAGCTATTTTCAAAACAGAGCTTTTGGTGGCTTAGGCAGGTCTTCACAACTATCATTACCTACCAAAAGCAGAGATTTCGGTGGCTTACAGGTTCGAAATTTGGCTTCTAAGCCACCAAAAACATAGAGGCTGGAAGAGTGCTCTTAATTTTGCCCAGATCGAGTCTTCTTATTTCCATAGCACATGAGAGTAGTTTCTTATGAAGGATAACAATTAAGGGAATATAAATCATCTTTCTTTTCCATATTTTGAGGCATATGATAAGACAAGAAGACCAAGTGGAGTTTTTCTATTTTTGGCCAAGAAATTGCTTAGCTGTCAAAGGAATATTTCAAGTGCCTTGACATCACCTTGAAGGTTGTTGGGTGTGTCAAAGATTGTTGTAGCTGTCAAAGATGTTGAAGATAACAAATTAAAATTAGGATTTGATTCCTTTAAGTTAGGATCTAATCCTATGATTTGAAAATTGTTTTGACCTTGTTCTATTATTAGTATTTTAGATCCATTTTAATAGCATCTTAAACTTTGTTGTAAAGGTTATAAAGCTAAGAACTTCAGATGAAGTAAATGGGGGGTTCGAGTATGGAAACTAGACCATGGTACTACTATAATAGACTTTTCTTATACATAATATAGAAGCACATGTTCCTTTCATTATTATTGTCAAATTACCATCTCTTTTATTTTTTGTACTTTGAATGATTTTTTTATTTCAAGTTTGTCTTAACTGCTAGTGAAAGTTATCTCACTTTGTCTGTTCATAAGCTTGATTTAATAGTAATCTGTACTATCTTTATTCAGCCCATCACACATGTGTTCTGGTTGATAAATATAGTCTTTCTTCACCCACTAGTTCAGCTACTTGTCTGATATTTAATTCTTGAAATCCTTGTCTCATCTAGTTATGTATTTGACTGTCTTAAGAGTAAGTCATTAATCTAGTATCCCATTTGATCCAATAAACACATAAAAACATTCACACCTTAAGTTACTAAGATTCTTCAAGCTACAACCTGAGAAGGACTCCTGGAGAGATAACACCCCGTATATCGACGACTGAGAGGGATCTCGAAGGATCCAAGGAACGATGGTCCTCATTACTTCGTGAATTTGACCTTCGGTGGTTTTGACATTACAACACACTTGTCCTCCCGAAGCGCTCAAAGTCGGGCTGACCTCGGCATAGATACAATGGTCTGAGGGTGTCCATGTAAGCTCAAAGATATACGACTCGTAACTTTTGCTCAAGGGTCCCTTGGATCCCATTGTTGGGCCACTGCTAGAGGGACATTTGTCATCGCAAAACACTCTGGTAAGAGTACATGGCACTTCTAGTCTCCAATTTTGACCATATTTTTGCCTATATTATGTCAGATATACCCCCATTCCATATCCAGTATCATTCCTTTCTGGCCTTACCTTGATACATTTCACATCATTTTTCCCTAAATGGAGCTATTCAAGGTATTCATATGATTTAAGTTATTTTTAATGTATTTTGATACTTTAAACTAATATTGATACTAACATTGAATGAGTTAGGTACTTGTTTCCTTGAAACATATTTATCAGTACCAAGTATCGGCTTGCACTCAGTGGAGATGTCAAAGATTTGCACGATATTGCTAGATTGGAATGACAGTTTCGATTCATATGATTGATCGAGTTATAGTTCAGATTTCAAATCTCGAATTTAATCTCTAAAGAACAGAATGCATTGACTCATAGGGGAATTATAGAACCGTTTGTTATGATGCTTATCTCTATTTTATAGTTCACGCTTCTTGAAACTTCGTGTCATGAAGCTATGAACTTAGTTTTAACAAACTTTGAGTCATTTTCGGATCTACGATTCGCTCAATTAATGTACCTATGTTCAAGTCTATTTTTGGGATTCATGATTGTAGATGTAGAGAGGATCTATATAAACTTGGATCTCTCTCTCAAGAAACAGGTTATGTTATGTCATGTTATGTGATATTGTTGATAATACAATTTCTGAACCGTGCCTTATATCATCTTTTATGTTAAATGACTTGAGTTAATTTTCGAATTATGGAGCATGAGGAATGATACAGTTATGCATGAAGTGATTTGATTTAGTTATGATTTCATTTTAGAGAGATTGCACCTCTTGGTTGGGCCCACCAACAGGGTCAATTCGCTTT
>ML790878.1:11034-44806 GCA_009831015.1 Picea engelmannii | reverse complement strand
GAGCAGATAAGCATACATTTTGGTAAAGCCTCTATTCAAGATGAAAGAACTTGCATACTCAAGCTAGAGCTCGTGGAAATAACTCTCTTAGCTGGAAGGGAAGACTCTCCAAACTAGAAGAAGGTACACAAACATTTATTTTTATAATTAAAATAACTCTCCAGTTAGAAGGGAGCATTGAAAATATTATTTATCTTTGTAATTGAAAAATAGTCCAGATTGGACAGATGCTTTCCTGTTCAGAAAGTGGATTGAGATTTCTGATGGACAGTGACTTCCCATTGTAGTTAACACGGGAGGCAAATTGATTGCTGATGTATCATAGACAACGACTTCCCATTATGGGGAGTGGTCTAGGACAGTCATTCTTCTTGGCAGTCACTCTAAGTAGTGGTCAAGTAGAATGGTTCACCTCGCCGGGTAGTCATTCTTTCGAAGTTCACAGTTGTGAGAAGTTTCTAAGAATCGTCCATTTTGGAGGTTGATGCAGGACAGACATTCCTCGATGGTTATACATTCTCTCCAGGTTACAATTTAGTGTCGGAGGAATGGCCCCAGGTGGGGAATGGTCTGGACAGTTATTCCTCGAGGGCAGACTCATTCTCTCCAGGTTAAACTTTGTTTAGTGTCGGAGGAATGGCCCAGGGTGGGGAGTAGTCCAGGCTCAACAATCAGGGACAGTTATTCCTCGAGGGTAGACTCATTCTCTTCAGGTTACACTTTGTTTAGTGTCGGAAGAATGGCCCAGGGTGGGGAATAGTCCAGGACAGTCATTCCTTAGGGAAGACTCATTCCCTCCAGGTTACACTTTGTTTAGTGTCGGAGGAATGGCCCAGGGTAAGGAATGGTCCAAACATTTCTTGAGGGTAGATTCATTCTTTCCAGGTTACACTTTGTTTAGTGTCGGAAGAATGGCCTAGGGTGGGAAATGGTCCAAGTTCAGAAATCAGAAACAATCCTTCTTCCTTGGTTGAGAAGAATGGGCCAGATAGCCCATTATTGATATTCTATATTGAGGGCAGACATTCTTTCAGACCTCACAGATGTGAGTGAAAGATTGGCCCAGATGATTATTGTTGATATTCTATACTAAGGGCAGACACTCTTTCAGATCTCACAGACGTGAGTGAAAGATTGGCCCAGTTGATTCAATTTTTATCATAACATTGTTTCTATGCAGATGAAGACTACTGTGGTGGCAGACATTATTTCATATCTCACAGACATGAGTGAAATATTGGCCCAGATAATACAATTTTTGTCATAACATTGTTTCTATGCAAGATGCTCTCAGATGTTTGTTATTAAGACTATATGATAGTAGATGAGGACTACTGTGGTGAATATGTTTCATTGTTCACAACCTTACGTTGCTGATCAAGTACTTGTGTGTTACTTGATGTGGTAGTTAACCACTAGATTGTAGTTGTGTACTACTATGAATAGACACAAAGATTTTCCAAACAGAAAACAGTTCAGAGCTTTTACTCCTCTTGTATCACTCTATGGTGAGAGTGACTTATTCAACATCATATCTAACTACTTAGATGAAGTATGGTTTCAAGAGATGATGCAGCTGATGGTGATGGTGATGCTCATGATCTAGTCATGAAATAGTCTAGATGATTATATTGATGCTACCGGGTAAAGGGTGTGTTTTGTGCTCAAGTCCATTACGTGTAAATACCTCTCTAGATAGGAGGGAGTTTTAATATTATGGTAGCTGTAGGAGGTATTTAACCCCACATGTGAACCTGACAAGAATAGAAGACTCCGGGAAACAAGAGAAACCCTAATGAGTTGGCTAATAACCCTAGAAGCCTTGTCGGCTCAAGAAGATAATTTATATTAGGCTATTATCCTCCAAGAGAAGAAGTCAGCCATAATTAATAATAATATACTGAACAAACACATACCCAGAAGGAAAATTCAGTCCCAACAAACTAGCAGGATTACTATAAATATAGGGTGCCAGTTCTCATTTGACAGCATCTCAGAATTGCAGTTCTGCAGTTTGGTGCGTAGGTTTGGAGGGAGAGCTGGTGCAGCTGCAGCAGCAACAAGTTCTTAGTTTTGGCTTGAATATCTCTTGGCTAGGGTTTTGGACTATCTGATCAGCTTTTGTGATGCGCTATCCTTGGGGATTGATGCGCTACTCCTTGTTTGGCTATCTAGCCTAGGCTTTGCTTCCAGAGGAATTCTCAGGTCAAGGTTAAGGTGCTCGGAGGGAGGCTTCGGCCTATGGTTGGGTGATGAAGGTATCGTCAATGGTAAAATGAGCACACCATATTCTATATTCTAACAAGAATGAGTTGCTTGCCAGTTGTGGAATTTGATGAATAATCCAATTGTTGATTAAGCTCTCTTAAATTAGTTTAAATTATCTATGTTTTCAAGTTTCTAGTTTAATCATGATTTGAAGTTAGTTTGAACTCATATTTACTCTGTTTTGAGGGTAGTTCACTTGTGGTTTCGTTAAAGGAAGCTTCTGATATTTGTAGGGTAAAGAAGGACATTGATTAGTTTCACTCTTGTTAGATTTAGAATTGCTTTGTATTTAGATTGAATAGAAGGTTTCTTTCTTGTATGGTCAACGTAGATGTTTTGATGATTAGGTGTTTAGTTAATGGTAGATAGCATTGGATGATTTCTTTGGATTAGGAATAGAAATACATTTGATTAACTTAGAATTATTTCCATTTGATTAATTAGACAAGATATGATCAATTTTAAGATAATCATTACGATTCAATTTGTAAGAGTAAGTTTATGTTTTCTTCTTAGAATAACATTTAGGTAGAAATTATAATCTTCCCAGCACATATAGTGTAGAAGCACTAAGTTTGCTTACCCTGGTTTGACAATTTAGTGTTTTTAGGTAATTAAAATCTTTAATACAACAACCTGACATATTTGGTGCCATTGTCGAGGAGCTGTTTAGAAGGTAAGTTAGATAATTGATTTGGTTATTTTTAAATGCATTTGGTTTAGTGTGGTATGTTTACCAGGATGATGAAAGAGGAGTTGTAAGACAAGGGGTAGGAACCTACGCATCTATTATCACAGGTTCCTATGAAACTTAATCTTAGTCTTTATTTTATTTAGTATGTTTTCATGAGAAATAGAGATCATAGAGGTAGATTTAGGGGAAACTCAAAACAACAAAAAGAAGAAACCTCCTCCCAAAAAGAAATAGAAACTGAGACTGGAACTTTGGCTGAGGAAACCATAGAGCAAAACATAGAGTCAGGAATAAAACAAACTGAAATTGGATTAGAAGGGGATAATACCACATGAGAAGAACTTAAACCATTTATCATTTCCCCTCCAAAACCAGGAAACACTACATACCAACAAATTCAAATTCCTGGTGATCCAAACTCGATCGACATAGTTAATCTAGAAAAAGTGCAAGCTATATTCGAGAACCCTAACACTATAGTTTCACAAGTAACAACTACAAATGTTGAATCAGAGTTAATAGGATCCTCAAAAGAGCCAGTAGGAGATAGTTATTCTGTCAAAAAGAATCCAGAGAGGTGGGATTTCATACCCTCACCAAAGAAAGATCAGATTGCATATACAATTTTTGGTAATCCTTTTAACATAACAAAAAGGGAAAGAGAGAGAGAGAAATGGAGAGAAGAGAGAGGGAAGAAATTCATGTTGAACATGAAGAATAAGAACAAGTAGAGAATGATCCAAGACCAGAAACCACATTTGGGTTTCCAATTTTGGATTTGGTCCAAAATGTCAATATGAAAAATATCCCACCCTCGGCACTACCAACCTTTTATGGGAAAAGTAGTGAAGACCCAAATGTCTTTATTTTTGAATTTGATATCTTCTGCAGGAGTTATAATTATCTCTAGGATGCACATAAGCTAAAGTTGTTTCCTGCTACCCTAAAGGATTTTGCATTATGCTGGTTCATGAGTTTAGGAGAGTATAGCATTAGATCTTGGGAAGATATGAAGAAAACATTTTTAAAGAAGTACCAAGACTATTGTAGACCCAAGTATTCTCAAAATGATATTTTTAAGATGCAACATCAAGATGATGAGATTCTTGAAGATTTCCTAGAAAGGTTTACATATACTCTTCAAAAATCCAAATATAATGGTCTCCAAGATGAAGCAATCAAAACTCTTTTCTTAAAAGGGGTTTTAGATGAATACATTGACACTCTCAACTTAATGGCTTTAGGAGACATTTATCAGAAAGAATTTGAAGCACTCAGTGAACTATGTAGAACTTATTCGAGAAGTAGGGGGAAAACAGTAAAAAGCGTGAGAGAACCTGTCAACAAAAACACCAAAGTATCCACATCTGGTGGAGTTACTAGAATTGAACTGGGAAACCTTTTGGAAAATTTTAAAACAGATATTTTAGGAACAATTGGCTCTCAGTTAGACACTCTAAAGGTTAAGAAAAAGCAGGAAGAGGAAAACCCTGTATTAAGCATATTCTTCCCGAAATGTAGAAAAAGGCATCCTTTACGAGAATGTCCTTTGGACAGTGTTTTTGTATGTGCAATTTGTACTGAAAACCATAAAACAAAAGATTGTCCATCCTTACTAGGTTTGCAAGCTATATACAAGGGAGGGGAAGCTCCAGGAACTTCATCTACACCTAAGAGGCCTTGGCAACCTAGGAACCCAAATATGTATCAAGAACCATCCCCACAACCTTCCGGCTATTATCCACCTTTTCCTCAACAACAGCAACACCCATGGAACTGGCCAAATTGGCCACCGCAAAATGTTCCTGCTCAACCTTGGTATCAGGGACGAAGAGAACATAATTATGGAAATAACCAACAACAACATGCGGTGCCAATTCCCCAGAATCCATGTACTCAATACCCTCCAAACATGCATCAGTTATTGCCTGGATTTACTCCACCTCCTTTACCACCTATTCAACAAACTCCTCAACAGCCTCATAATCCACCTCGACCCACCATATTACCCGTTCAACCCATTCCAAATCCTAATAACAGACCACCTCTACCACTCCATAATGTTGATTTTCAAAACTTCCTAGCTTACACCATAAACCCCATTTCCATACAAGAAATACAGTTGAGATCTGGGAAAACTTTAAATAAAACTCAACCTATAAAAAGAACAGCACCAAAGGTAATTATCCAAGAACGTGAAGAAGAACTTGTAGATGATTTATCAAACAGGGTATCTTTAAAAGATGTCATCATTCCAAAGGATAAAGTATCTGAATCACAACAAAACATACAAACTCAGGTTCCATGAACACCTCCTTTTCCTGAGAGGTTTCTTATTGAAAAACCAATTGCTCAATCTGAGTTCGACATCATGAATGAACCAAAAAATGTCTGTGTTAAGATTCCATTGTTACAAGCAATCAGAGATGTTCTGATCTACACCAAGACCATTAGATAACTTTGCATTAAGAAACTAGGTTGGAAACAGAAAGATCCACCCACGATACACCTAGTAGGCCAATTATCGACTTATATTTCTGAAGCTCCTAAGATTGTGAAGTATACCAACCCCGGGAACCCAATAGTATCAATTACTATCAATAATGTTTCTATTGGTAATAATTTAGTCAACTTGGGTGCAACCATTAATATAATGACCATCAATACATTTGAGTTGTTACAACTAAGTCGATTCCTTCGCCCTACACCTACAATTCTTGAACTTGCTGATAGAAAAACTATAAAACCTCCTGGGGTCCTTGATGACATTCTTGTTACATTAGCTTCAGGGGAATATCCTGTCGACTTCATGATTATTCACTCAAAATATCCCATGAAAGGTCATCCAATCATTTTAGGAAGACCTTGGTTGGCTATGGCCAATTCTTTCATAGGATGTCGTGGTGGGGATATGTTCATCTCAAATGGCATTTCTTCGCAAAAGCTTACTCTTTTTCCGTCTGCTCAACCGGTTACAGAAGAATTGTGGTGGCTAAAATGTCCATATCACTAGAATGATGAGGAAGAACCTTTGTTCTCTGCTGATGAATTTCACTCGTTACAAGAATCAACAGAGGATGATATTTTAAGCCAATTTCTTTCTGTGATAGAAAATGTCGAATTTCCACAAACATATTTTCAATACGATCAAATTTTCAGGGAGGAATTTCAAGAATGGAGTGATTCATTCTTATCATTTTCACCATATATGGTTTTCAAAATTGATGAGCATCCGAGATCATATACCATTCTAGTAGAAATTAGTCCAGGCAAATGTCTATACATCAATTCCGAATTAAGTCTCAACCAACAGGAGCAGTTAACAAATCTTTTGAAAGAATAATCAGGAGCATTTGCATGGGAGTACATTGATATGAGAGGAGTGCATCCTGATACTTGTATTCACCACATATATATCCAACCAGATATAACACTAATAAGACAACCACAAAGGCGTATGAATCCAATGCTGAAAGATTTTGTGAAAGAAGAGTTACAAAAATTATTAAACGTGGGATTCATTTATCCAATTTATGATAGCAAGTGGGTTTCACCCCTTGTTGTGTTAGCTAAGAAAGTGACGGGGAAATGGAGAATGTGTGTAGACTTTAGGGAGTTGAATAAGGTAACCCTGAAGGACTACGTTCCCTTGCCTTTTATAGATCGGGTTTTGGATACCTTGGCTGGGAAAAAGTACTTTTCCTTTCTCGATGGGTATAGTGGATACAATTAGATTCAAATTGCTCCTGAAGACTAGGACAAAACCACATTCACATGACCTTGGGGCACTTATGCTTATAAAGTGCTACCTTTTGGATTATGCAATGCTCCTGCTGCATTTCAGAGAGCAGTCCTTGGGATTTTTGCTGACTTAATTCATGATTGTCTGGAAGTGTACATGGACGATTTTACTGTTTATGGAAATACTTTCGAAGAAGCCATGAATAATCTTGAGAAATTCTTGATTCGTTGTCAGGAATCAAATTTATCCCTTAGTCACGAAAAATGTAAAATGCTATTAACTGAGCGAATAGTGTTGGGTCATCATTTGTCTGCAGAAGGAATTAAAGTCAATCCAGCTAAAATTGAAGTAATAGTTAAGCTTTCCTCTCCAAAAACCCAAAAAGATGTGTGGAGTTTTTTGGGACATGCTGGATATTATCGTTGGTTTATTAAAAACTTTAAAAAGACAACCAGCCCCATGTTTAAACTGTTAGCAAAGGATGCATAATTTTGTTGGGATAACAATTGTCAAAATGCTTTTGAAACTTTGAAAGCAAAATTGTCCATGGCACCAATATTACTAGGGCCAAATTGGTCTCTTCCCTTCCATATTTCAACTGATGCCTCAGACACTGCTTTAGGAGGAGTGCTCAGACAAAAAGAAAACCAACAAAATTATGCTATTTACTTTACTAGCAAAAACCTTACTCCTCCTGAAATGAACTACACTTTGATAAAGAAGGAATTTTTGGCTGTAGTTCATGCCATTAATAAAATCCGTCATTACATCACTGGGTATGAAGTTTTTGTACATACCGACCATTCTGCTATTAGATTTTTGATGAACAAACCAGTTACTACCGAAAGGATCACACAATGGCTTTTGTTACTTCAAGAATTTAACATCACTATAGTTGATCAGCCAGAAAAATAAAATGTAGTTGCGGATTTTCTTTCTCGCATTCCTCAAGATAGTACTGACATTCCAGTGAATGATAATTTCCCTGACAAACATCTATTTGCAGTAGCTGATAAGACCCCTTGATTTGTAGATACGACAAACTATTTAGCTACAGGGACACTGCCAGCTCATTTATCATCACCACAAAAGAAAAGAATTGTCCAGCAAAGTGCTTATTACTCTTGGGTAGGAAGTGATCTTTTCTATACAAGTCCTGATATGATCATTAGGAGATGTGTTCGGGAAGATTTGATTCCCGATATCCTTCAGGCTTGTCATGACGGGCCATGTGGAGGACACTTCTCTGATAAGAGAATGACATATAAAGTCTTACAATTAGGATTTTACTGGCCAACACTGTTTAAAGATGCAACAAAATATGTAAGAAGTTGCGATATTTGTCAAAGGATGGGGAGGCCTACCATAATAGACGCAATTCCCTTATGACCGCAGGTTGTGATTGATCCATTTGATAAATGGGCACTTGATTTTGTAGGACCAATTTCCCCAATGTCTAGGAAGAAGAAGTATATCTTGGTTTGTATAGATTTTGTGACCAAGTGGGTAGAGGCAAAATCCTTATATCAAGCAACTGAGAAATCAGTGGTTGAATTTATTTATGAAGATATATTTACCCGCTTTGGTGTTCCACGAGAGATTGTTACTGATCAATGTGCTCAATTCACCTCTAAACTGATGAAGGAGCTCACAGATAAATATGGGATAAAACACTGTAGGTCTTCCCGATACCATCCACAAGCCAATGGGCAAGTGGAATCCACGAATAAAGTTTTAGAAGCTATTCTGACCAAGACAATACATTTACATCACAAAGATTGGGCGGATAGACTTCCAGAGGCTTTATGGGCATACAAGACTACGTGGAGAAATACCACTGGTCATACTCTTTATGAATTGGTATATGGCAAGCAAACTCTCCTTCCCATAGAATTTCATATTCAAACCTTCTGCATAGCAGCAGAATTGGGTTTAAATTTGGATGAGGCACAAAAACAGAGATTTATGCAATTAAATGAATTGGGAGAAATTAGGCAAGATGCTCTTCAAAGAACTATCCTCATACAAAATCAACGTAGCAAATGGCATGATAAATACATTAAGAAGAAACATTTTCAACCAAGGGATTGGGCATTGCTATTTGATTCCAAATATAAAACTTTTAAAGGAAAAATTACGACACGATGGCTGGGACCTTATGAAGTGGAAACTGTTTTTGATAATGGATCTGTTAGAATCAGGACCATAGATGATTCTCAAAATTCCTTTGTAGTAAATGGACATCAATTAAAAGTATATCACAAACCCTTGTCTAGAGATGATTTTCTTCAGGAAATGTCTAAACAACCAGAAATAAAGATAGTAGGAGAAGAGTCTTCTCCTCCTGCTAATCCTTGATCATTTTTTGTTTCAGAATTTTGTAAGTAATAAAAACAAAATAATAATAATAATTTTTTTTATTTTTTTTTTTTAGTTTTTGGATATGTTGACATATTGTTTTCAGTTTTACAGGATTTTTGAAGTAAGTACAGAATTGAATTTCATCACTTTTTTGCAACAGGTAAGAAGGTAAGATCATTTTATTTTCAGAAAAATGTTCATAAGTATATACTGCCTTGTTTTAAAATTAATAAATTTGAGCTTGTTTGCTCCCTTTGAATTGCTCATTAAAGTATGAAAGGGGCATTTATCAGGGATAGGATTATTCTTTACCAGGCCTGATAGATTATGATGGGAAAGAAACCCCCCTAGAGTTTTCTTTTAGCATTTTCTCAGACTCTCAAAACATGAGAAATCAATGAGCATATACTAACTTGGGCTCGTAAAATCCACAAGTAATTACTGTTCCACCAAAATCATTTTCTGCAAAATTTATATTTGCACTCACGTTGGATGATGTGGGATACATTAAGATCCACCTTCCAACAAGTCTTACTCCATCGACATCAACACCTTATCTGGAGTTGAGATTAGAGATTATTTAGTACCCTGGAATCTGCATGCCTTAATGGCAGATTTCCTTGCTAACAACCATGGGAATACCTCAATGTCTCTTGGTTGATAGATCCTACAGGTGACTCAACACCAAGACCTTTATTCGTACTTGTTAGGATGTACTATAGGTACCCTGAGGTCCATTGACATCAATGGTGGGTCTTCTCACATTGGTTAACGACATTCATTAATGGTCGGTAATCCAATGATTTTTTTTTTGTTCGACTTCAGAACATTTATTCACACAAATAAGAATTGTACCATGGGTTAAAGCTTTGAAGATGTTGTAGAAGACATAATTTTGGTTGATTCCTTTTAGGAATAAACAGGAGACAGGTTCAGAGATTTGCTTCAAAAACAAGAAATCTTTTATATCTCAGCAAGGTTCTATTGCACTTGCCGAGCTACAGTAGTTTCCAAGTATAGAGCTTGAAGCTCGACATATGGCTTGTTTTCTATCTTGTTCAGTATGTCTTTGCTGCAGTTATTATTGGTTCAGGTTTCTTTGCAGATCTTGGTTGATTTTCTCAGTACCAGTCAGTACCAGACAAAATTAATCAGTCATAGTGGCTATCAGCAGCACAGACTCCAGTTACAACTTTGGCGTTCTCCAGATTCAGAATTGGTTTCAAAATTTCCGCAGTAAGAAAACACAACATAATAGGGAGTAAGTAATCGAGCTCAGGTAAGCATAGTTTCATGTTAGTTTAATTTATTAAAATACATATTAATAACTTGAACTATGACTGCCTCAATACTCCATGTCATTTCATCATTTCTATACTCTATACTTAAATGCTGAGTTCAATTCTTCTTGACACTTCATGTCATGAAGAATGAACTACATTATAATGGTTGAATTTGACACGACTCATGTGAAATGATATTTTAACAAAGAAGTACGACCGTCATCATTCCTTCACATGCTATTGATCCTCACGACACTTAAAACGTCTTTCCATAATTCCTTACACGACCTATTTCATACATAATAATCTACTCCTCTGTTGCCCTCATCTAATTCCTTTGCTTACCTTTGAACCTTTCCTGTTATACTGAGTAGCATCATGGTGGCGAATCGCCTTGAACCCGAGACTTATGTAGATTTGGAGGCTCTTCCTGAGTATGAAGCCACCAAACACATCTTTCAAAAAGTTGGATGGGAGCCGTTCTTCAAGAAATTTGACGGGTATGATGATAAGATTACACTTCAATTCACTCTACCCTTTCATGGTGGACTAGCTAAAGTGGGTGTGTTGGAATTTGAAGTCATAGAGAAGTTCATTTATGAAGCAATACAGTTACCCAGTACTGGTCAGAAATGGACGAAGGGACAGCTAGTAGACAAAAATCTTTGCACGCAGCTCCTGCAACCCCTATATCAAAAATTACAATGGTCAGAAGGCACCTCGAGGTTGTGGTTGGAACCGAAATGGGCTCAACTGCTATCCATACTTCAATGCTACCTCACCTATGAAGTTCTGTACACGATTGTGTTCCCCTGTCATGCTCGACTCTTACTGCATTTTAAAGGTAACCATTTGGTGAACACCCCTTATTTTCTGTTGAAAAGTTTGAAGAGAATGTCAGAACAAGTTCGCAAAGAAAAATATTTTAGAGGTAATCTGTTTCATTTTGGTCTTGTAAAAATTCTGGTTAAGATCACATTATCCCACAAACAGGAATCCTGGGATATGTTTGTTATAAAAACCCTAGCTTCTGAAAATTCTAAAGATAAAACTCTTGAGTCAATTGCTATACATAAGAAGTCGAGTTCTAAGAAGAAAGTTGTTAAAACCCTAGCCAAAGTCTGTAATGATCCTGAGTATACACCCAATTGTAATATTGAGGCCAATGATGATAATCCTGGCACTGAACACTCGTTTGATGTCCATAGTCCTGATGATGTGGAAACTAGCCATGAAAAAGTGGAAAATATTGTCCATACAAATGTAAATGTTGAAGCTCATATTTCTTCTCCAACTGCTAAAACTATTATTGATGTGGAAGAGCTCGAGGAGTTAATCGTCAAACCTAGAAGGAACCCTAAACATAAATGCACACTTTCAGATATGGATAACTCTGTGCTTAGTTATCCATTACAGGAAAGAATGAAAAATATGACTGATCATGAGGATGCTCCAGTGTCTTCTGAGATGGCATGGACTCTCTCTCAATTGATTAGAAAGGTTCGTGAAGTCAATCATCAAGAGAATGTGCCCGAAGAAATTGTGCAGGACAAACCGGTTGAGATACCAGTCGATACCCCTGTTCAAGTACCTGATAAGTTCACTCATGAATCTAGCCCATTCAATACCCCTGTTCAAGTACCTGATGAGTTCACTCATGAATCCAACCCTCAAACACAACAAGGTCATTGTAAAACATTCGAATCTTATTGTGAAATCTCTTCCAGTAGATCTTTGCGACCAATGGTTGTTAGATTGGAAAACAGGAATCACAGGTTAAAAAAAAGTTACATGAATATGCCATACTGGATCGGCATATAAAAATAGAAAATGAACTTATGAAGATCAGGCAAGCTCACTTCTTGGCAAAGATCAAGTGATTAAAATGGAAAAATAGATCTCTTTTGCAGAAGAATAAGAGATTGCAGAGGATTGCCAGGAAGCACATTACCATTAATCGAGTTCTTAAGAAGGAAATCAGAAACATAAAGAAGCATGAGATATTGTAAATGTTGGTTGCAGCTGCTGCAATACTCTGATGAATCTTAGTTTTTGACTTTTTGTTGCCTGAGGACAGGCAAAGTCTTCAGCTTGGGGGAAAATGTTAGTCTCCAATTTTTACCATATTTTTTTCTATGTTATGTCAGATATACCCCCATTCCATATCCAGTATCATTCCTTTATGGCCTTACCTTGATACATTTCACATCATTTTTCCCTAAATGGAGCTATTCAAGGTATTCATATGATTTAAGTTATTTTTAATGTATTTTGATACTTTAAACTGATATTGATACTAACATTGCATGAGTTAGGTACTTGTTTCCTTGAAACAGATTTATCAGTACCAAGTATCGGCTTGCACTCAGTGGAGATGTCAAAGATTTGCATGATATTGCCAGATTGGAATGACAGTTCTGATTCATATGATTGATCGAGTTATAGTTCAGATTTCAAATCTCAAATTTAATCTCTAAAGAACAAAATGTGATGACTCAAAGCGGAATTATAGAACCGTTTGTTATGATGCTTATCTCTATTTTATAGTTCACGCTTCTTCACACTTCATGCCATGAAGCTGTCAACTTAGTTTTAACAAACTTTGAGTCATTTTTGGATCTAAGATTCACTCAATTAATGTACCTATGTTCAAGTCTATTTTTGGGATTCACAATTGTAGATGTAGAGAGGATCTATATAAACTCAGATCTCTCTCTCAAGAAACAGGTTATGTTATGTCATGTTATGCGATATTGCTGATAATAAAATTTCTGAACTGTGCATTATATCATCTTTTTTGTTAAATGACTTGAGTTAATTTTTGAATTATGGAGCATGGGGAATGATACAGTTACGCATGAAGTGATTTGATTTAGTTCTGGTTTCATTTTAGAGCGATTGCAATTCTTGGTTGGGCCCGCCAACATGTTCAATTCGCTTTCTCTTTTCTATAGTATAGTTAGTTCGTTTCCAGTTTTAGAATCTGTGTGTGAATTATTTTTAATTTGAAACTATTCTGTTAAATTCTGACTTGAATCGTTTTCGTTTAGTTCATTCTTAGTTTGGTATTATCTCGTAGATCATTGAATGTTAGAATGAGTTGCTTGCCAGTTGTGGAATTTGATGAATAATCCAATTGTTGATTAAGCTCTCTTAAATTAGTTTAGATTTACTCTGTTTTCAAGTTTCTAGTTTAATCATGATTTGAAGTTAGTTTGAACTCAGATTTACTCTGTTTTTATGGTAGTTCACTTGTGGTTTGGTTAAAGGAAGCTTTCGATATTTGTAGGGTAAAGGACATTGATTAGTTTCACTCTTATTAGATTTAGAATTGCTTGGTATTTAGATTGAATAGAAGGTTTCTTTCTTGTATGGTCAAGGTAGATGTTTTGATGATTAGGTGTTTAGTTAATGGTAGATAGCATTGGATGATTTCTTTGGATTAGGAATAGAAATACATTTGATTAACTTAGAATTATTTCCATTTGATTAATTAGACAAGATATGATCAGTTTTAAGATAATCATTAGGATTTAATTTATAAGAGTAAGTTTATGTTTTCTTCTTAGAATAACATTTAGGTAGAAATTAGAATCTTACCAGCACATATAGTGTAGCAAATCTAAGTTTACTTACCCTAGTTTGACAATTTAGTGTTTTCAAGTAATTGAAATCTTTAATACAACAGTCTGACAGGCACCTGCCTCATGCCACCGATGTCCCCTTTCCATGCCACAAGGTCTCCACTCTTGACAACATCACCACTCGACACATGGGCTCCCACATGATCTTCATCGTGATACACACATCCCCATGATCGAAAAGTCAAGAGGGATCTCAAAGGATCATTAGATCCACAGTCCACATTACTTCGTTGCTTCGGCCTTCGAGGGGTTTTGACGCTACCACGTCCTTATTCTCCCGAAGTAGTCAACGTAATCATAGTAGATCCAACGACTAGGAGAGAACCCGAAGGATCCCCAGATCAACGGTCCTGGTCACTTCGTGACTCCGGCCTTCAGGGGTTTTGACTTCACTACCACTCCATTTTCCCGAAGTGAGACATCGCCCAAGTACCATGTACAGGTCCCTTTTCCTAAATTATCGGATGGTAGGCGGGACTCCGAATGATCTTTCCCAAATCTATGACTCTCCTTCACTTCATAACTTCGACGTTCGGGGAGTTTGATGCTATGGCATCTCCATTCTCCCGAAGTGGAATTTCGCTGAAGTCGTCTTAGTGTAGATCCTACGGTTGAGGGGACCCCCGAAAATTCTAGATCGACGGTTCATGCTACATCTCCATGGGTAGTTGGATCGTGGTTTAGACAGTAAGATAGGTTTACCTAACCACTAGGGAAACCCATTTCCGGTCAACTTGTCGGTAACCGAATCTCCTGGTTACCTTCGGCCAATTTAAGGCTTGTAAGTTTGACAATACTCTGAAGTCCCAGACTTCCAGAGCTTCGAAGCCAGGAAGTATTAGCTCCCTTAGACTTAGCCTATGGTCTTTAGGGGTTGGTCATATGGTTCCTCCCAAATGGATCTCATCTGCTCGTCTTCTGAATGAAAAGTTCTCCCCTTTAGAGGCTTGAATCTTGCTATCCTTCCTGAGTTTCATCAGTTCTGAAGGGCTTAGAAGCTAGGCATTGGCACGTGCCTTGCACTCTTTCTCCTAAGATTAACAAACTCCTCCCTCCAGGAGACTCAAAATGACTGGGAGTGTTGACATGCACACGTGAAAATATTCCCAAGGTCAACGAACTCACAGTTCATTTGTTTTAAGTTGAACCACCACAGGGTTCGACCATTTACGTGTACAAGCCAGATAGTTCCTTACTTGCTTAAATACACAATCAGGCAGAATTAAAGGGATATAGTATAACCAATAAGAAATCCTGTACATCCATGAAACATAAGAGGTCTAGGGTGGATGAACTATGAGGAGAAATGAACAAAATCAAACCTCCTACATTTGATGGTGAACATAAGAAGGATGAATATGTAGAAACATGGTTGTTGGGCATGAGAAAATACTTTCAATTACACAATTATTATTCTCATGCAAAGGATAGAATTGCCATCTATCAACTCAAAGGAAAGGCATCCATGTGGTGGGATCAGCTTGTGCAGGTACAACACATTAAAGAGAAGAGCGTTACTTGGAGGGAAATTAAGACGTATTTGGAGAAGAAATACTTGACTAAGAGGTATTATGACAAGAAAATGAAAGAGTTCTTTGAACTCAAACTAGGAAGCATGACCATAGATGAATATGAAAGAAGATTCCTAGAACTGCTGAAGTACGTCTCCTTCATCAAGGATGAGACAGTTAAAATTCAAAGGTATTTGAGTGGATTTCCAGCATTCATCAGTGAAAAAATACAGTACAATGATCCCAAGATATTGGAAGAGACCATAAGGCGAGCTAAATGTCTATATGATCAACAGAAAACAAAACCAGCTTTCCAAAAAGATTGGGAAGATAGAAAGAAGTTCAGGGTGGATTAGAGGAAGAAAGGATTTAAACCACCATTCTTCAGAAATAGTACACAGGGACCACAAACTCCTAAAGAATCCAAAACAATAGAGGCAGAAGGCCAAAGGCCAAGGCAGCCACCTATTCAATGTTGGGGTTGTAAAGGAGATCATAGATTCAGAGATTGTCCTCATAGAGGTGAAAAAGGAAAGAATGTTTATAATGTACAACAAGATGAAATAGTGGAGGACATGGGTAGAAATGTGCCAAGGATCTATGCAGCTCTGGATAACAAGCAAGCAGGATATCAGTCACACATGATTGAAGTGGAAGGTATGATTAACAACCAAACCATTGCTATTTTAATTGATTCAGGAGCTAGTCATAGTTATATAGATCCTAAGATGGTAGAAAGTTTTCAATTGCCAAAAAGCAAGCATGGAAAATCTTGGTTGGTATAGTTGGCTACAGGAGCCAAAAGAAAGGTTAATGAGATGGTTAAGTCATGTCTCATGGACATGAATGGACTGAACACCAAGGTGGATTTGAATATCTTACCTTTAGGTTCCTATGACTGTTTAATTGGGATGGATTGGTTGGACCCACATCATGCTCTATTGGATTGTCATAGCATAGCATTCACTTGCTTGGATGAAAAAGGGAACCAAAGGAAAGTGCAAGGAATCCCCAGGGCAGTAACCGTTAGAGAAATTTCAGCATTGTAGCTGAAGAAATGTTATAGAAGAGGATGTCAAATATTTGCAGCTCATATGGAAGAGACACCTAAAGACAAGGTGCCAAATTTGGAGGATTATGTAGTCCTAAAAGAGTTTGAAGATGTATTCAAGGAAGTACCAGGACTACCCCCAAAGAGAGACCTTGATTATTCAATAAATCTGACACCAGGAGCAGCTCTCTTGTCAAAGACTCCTTACAGAATGAGTACACCAGAATTGAAAGAGTTGCAAATGCAGCTTGAAGAACTTTTGAAGAAGAGGTATATACACCCAAGTGTGTCACCTTGGGGTGCCCCGGTCTTGTTTGTGAAAAATAAAGATGGAACGTTAAGATTGTGCATTGATTTCAGACAATTGAATAAAGTGACTGTAAAGAACAAGTATCCTTTTCCCAAGATCGATGATCTTTTTGATCAACTGAAGGATGCAAAGATCTTTTCAAAGATAGATCTCAGATTGGGATACCATCAGGTGAGAATTAAAGAGGAAGATATCAACAAGACCGCCTTCAGGACAAGGTATGGTCATTATGAGTTCACAATGGTGCCATTTGGGTTGTCAAATGCACCAGATGTCTTCATGTGCTTAATGAATGGTGTTTTCCAAGAATATTTAGACAAGTTTGTCATTGTCTTTTTGGATGACATTCTTATATACTCTAGGACAAAGGAAGAACATGAACATTAATTGAGGATGGTGTTGCAAGTATTAAGGGAACATCAATTGTATGTCAAATTGAGCAAGTGTTCATTTTATCAGAAACAAATTCGTTATTTGGGACATATTATCTCAAAAGATAGGATAGCAGTGGACCCTGAGAAGATTGAAGCCATTAGGGAATGGTCAGCACTGAAGAATGTGACAGAGGTTCGATCATTCATGGGCCTTGCAGGCTACTACAACAGATTCATTGGAGGATTCTCAAAGATAGCACACCCAATCACTTCTGTGCAAAGAAAGGGTATGAAGTTTTAGTGGAAGTCGGACTATGAAAGGAGTTTCCAACATTTGAAACAATTATTGACAAGTGCTCCAATACTAAAAATTGCAGACCCAAATGAAGATTTCATTGTATGCACAGATGCATGTAATGAAGGACTTGGGGGAGTCCTCAGTCAAAATGGATTTGTGATATGTTATGAATCAAGGAAGTTGAAGGAGCATGAGAGAAACTATGCCACTCATGATTTGGAGTTGGCAACCATAGTGCATGCCCTGAGGAAATGGAGACACTACCTCATGGGAAAAAGGTTTGAGCTAAGAACAAACCACAATGGTTTGAAATATTTATTTGATTAGCCAAATCTAAATGCTAGGCAAAGCACATGGTTAGAATTTCTAAGCGAATGTGACTTTGATATAAAGCATATCAAAGGGAAAGAAAATAAAGTGGTTGATGCACTCAGCAGGAGGGTGCATGAGCTTCATGCTACAACCATCAACATGTATCAGACTGATGTTAAAAGAAAAATTCTGGAGGCTGCAAATGCATACCTGCAATACAAAGAATTGATAGCAAAATTACAGCAAGGTGAGACATCACAGAAGATGGATAGTTATAAGTTGGGAGTAGATAGAATACTGTTGCACAAGAATAGAATTTTTGTACCAAATGTCGAGGACTTGAAACGTATAATTTTGCATGAGATGCATAATGTTCCTTATGCAGGGCACTGGGGATATCAAAAAACCGTAGCAACGATCAAGAGCCAATACTTTTGGCTAGGTATGAAGAAAGAAATTGCAGAATACATTGCTAAGTTTATGGAATGCCAGAAAGTTAAAACAGAGCATAGGCACCCAGCAGGATTGTTGCAACCTTTTCCCATTTCTGAATGGAAGTGGGAAGTAGTGACCATGGATTTTATTACAGGATTGCCCAGAACAGGAAAGCTACATGATTCGATTATGGTAGTGGTGGAAAAGCTTACAAAAGATGCCCATTTTATTCCACTAAAAACTACTCACAAGGCAGCGGATGTTGCTGATATTTTCATGAAGGAAGTAGCACGATTGCATGGAATTCCCAAAACAATTGTGTTTGATAGAGACCCGAAATCCACCTCGAATTTCTGGAAAGGATTGTTCAAAGGATTCGGAACGAATCTGAACTTTAGTACAACTTACCATCCTGAAACTAATGGGTAGACAAAGAGGGTGAATAGAGTGATAGAGGATATGTTGAAAATGTATGTGATGGATAAACCATCAAAATGGGAAGATTATCTACATTTAGTAGAATTTGCTTACAACAATGGGTATCAGACATCATTGAATATGAGCCCATTTGAAGCACTTTACGGCAGAAGGTGCAATACTCTAGTAAGTTGGGATAACCCAGCTGATAGAACAGTAGTTGGGCTAGAGTTGCTCAAGGAGATGGAGGACCAAATGTTAAAAATTAAGTAGAATTTGAAAGCTTCCCAAGACAGACAAAAAAGTTATGAAGATAAAAACAGAATCCACAAAGAATTCAAAGTGGGTGACCATGTTTTTCCTGAAAGTGAAACCTAACAGGAGTTCCCTGAAGCTGGGAAGTTGTGCCAAGTTGGCAGCTAGATTTTGTGGACCATTTGAAATCCAAGAGAGGATTGGTCCAGTTGCTTATATGATTACATTGCCTGCATCTATGTTTGTTCATAATGTATTTCATGTATCATTGCTAAAGAAATACATACCTGATGCTAATCATGTTATTGATTGGAATGTTGTTGAGGTGGAGCAAGAAGGCACTTTCCAAGTGCACCCGTTGCACATTTTGGATCGGAAAATCAAACAACTCCAGAAGTTAGCCATAGGGCTTGTAAAGGTCCAATGGACCTGGATCAGACCTAAAGACGCTACTTGGGAGCACGAGGATTCAATGCGAGTAGAATACCTGCATATTTTTGAAAAAACTTGAAAATTTTGTTGTATATTGGTACATGATGCACTGAGGACAGTGCATAAATAAAGGGAGGGGATTGTAATGTTCCTCAGCCAATCCCAAATGTAAATATAATCCAAGTATATTAATCTAGTGAGCTATTTAGACGTCATTTTTGTAATACACCTTTCATGGCATGGTGCACGCATATACTATGCAGTAAAGTGATGTAAGGTGCACATTCTGGATACAGCGCGCACAACCTTCAAGACAGAGGATACAACGCATAATAACTAAAGAGCACGCAAACTTGAGGTCAACAGATATTGTGCGCAGTAACTAAAGTGCACGCAATATTAAGGTCAGCGAACCTTTATGTATATGATATGCGTTATAGGCTGGTGAGCCAGTATTATAAGCCGGAATGCTTATGTCTTGGAATTAGGCCAAAGCGCCTAGATGTTAAAGGCCAGTGCGCCTATTTTGTATAAGTTTCATGATTAATATAAAACACATCGCTGCGCATAGACCGACCACGATAAAACAAAAGGGGGACTAGATTCCAACCAAATCAGGAAAGGGAAGGCCTAAAGTTAAGAACAGGGCGAAGCTAGAAAGCTTAAAGCCAAAAAGAAATATTATATTAATATTTCTTTAAGAACATAAAGTACGGATAATTAATTTATCCTAAGTCCTAAAGTAGGGGACAAGTGTATGAGAGCAACTTCCAACATGACAAGTGTCAAGTTGGAGACATGCATACTTATTGCCGAGACTTAGTTCCTTTGGGGGAGATTGTCCATTATAGAGGGGGAACCTTACCATTTTTCTTGCAACCAGAGAACCAGTATCCGTAATACATTCCATGAATCCTGGAGCTACCTTGTATCTTCCTACCACCGTACCCAGACCAGATTGATAACCATTCCTGTTAATGTTCCTGTCAGCTTAAGAGCGGGATTGAAGAGGCGGGTTGCTAGGCCCGTGAGCAATTCTCTGAGTGGGAGAATTGTTGAGGATCGATTCCTGAAGGTGCTAAACTGCGGCTACAGTGCTCTGAGACTTCTGGTCCGGCCTGCTGCTGAAGCCCTGGAAGGGAAGTGGGGCAGCCAAAGGACTGTTGAGCAGAGAAGGGGCACACTTCCTTGGGTGGGACAAGCATGTGGGGAAGGAGAGGCTGTAGGTTGTGTTTGAGTGAGCACCTGAGAGGGAGTCTTTTTGGTTAACCGTGAACCCATAGCCTGGTTAGGAATCCCTTTCTCGATTGGATTCTAGTCCCAGCTCGGGGGTGACTCACTATTGAGAGTGATGAACAGTGTAGTCTAAGGCTAGGAGGTTCGTGGATGGTCTGCAGGCAGTTGGTGACATTCTCACTAAGATAAGTATCAATTATGTGATGAGTTTATATGCTGCATTGTCATTTATGTGTTATTTTATGGATTTTATGGTTTGTGTGAGCATAGTTGTCTGTATGTTTAGGGGTATACCCCTGTATACACTGCATGTCTGTGTTTGCTGTTAATTCAGTCTGAAATTGTATATTTACAGAATGCAACTGTTTGTTTATGCTTTATATAAGAAGCTTCTGCTAGAGCATTGTATGTATGTGTTTAATTGCATGCAGTCAATATGTATATATGTCTGTGTGTGTATATACGTATATAAAAGAGAGAAAGTTATGTGACATAGCTCGGTTAAATACTAGGTGTGTTACAACATGTTGTCAGAACTAAGTTAAGTCTCTGAGTAGTGGCATCCCCCGTCCTGTTGGTGGTCGGGGTATGTTACACTTAGGACTTAGGATAAAATAATATATCCTTATTTTATGTTTTTTAAAGAAATATTAATATAATATTCATTTTTGGGTTTAAGCCCCTTTAACCCAGCCCCCTTAACCTCAGTTAATGGAGTTATCCCCCTGAACTCTTTTATGTGATCGATCTGCCACAGTGATGTATTTCATTATATTTGCATCTGATTACCTTTACATTCCTAGTACCACGATACTGATCTTTTGTATCCAGGATCACCATTCCAAAAAACATAAAGTCCATGCACTAAACTAGTGTGTGCTGGACATTTGGGTTGCACACACTCTTCTTTCAGTGCGCCACCCTCGCAAACTTTCATAGGTATGCATTACAACATAATATATATACAAAAGGATTCTCGTGCCTCCAAAACCTATGCACTAAGCCAATGCGTGGTGAATCCATGTTACACATTATTTTCGTCACCCTTATGACCGTTAATAATGTAAACCTATCTGTTTCCTTCAGAGGGGTCAATGGCCTGAATTCATGAAGAAAGAAGGGAGAAGAACTTTTCCTGAGAGAAGAAGTTGTATTTTCCTTTGTAAAAACCCTATTAAAGAGGATTTCCGCAGGCTACTCTATACACAGGGTGCGAAAATGCCTGATTTCCATAAGTTGCACTAAATCTAGGCTGCGTAGTTTCTGCAGGCTTCACTATAGCTAGGGTGCGAAAATGCCTGATTTCTGCAGGCTACACTATAGCTAGGGTGAGAAAATCTCCGTACATGGGAAAAACAAGTGTCTTCTCGATGCTTCTAGAAGGAGAATATTCTATGGTGAGGTGGCCTCCGAACGGTTTGGATCTTACTCGATTTCACGATTTAGTGGGATTATCTTAACCTCCTCACCTTATCCTCTTCAGCTTATAAAAGGAGAGGAGCTCTCATGAAAAAAGTTAGCTTTTGAGATTGGCTTGTTATTGAGTTTTGTAGCTTGGGGTTTTTGGAGCTTGTATGTTGGCTTTGATCTTTGCGTTTTCAAGATAGATTGTGAGTAGCTATCAGATCTATAGTTTCATAATCCATGGAGAAAAAGTGTATGGGAAGCAAGGAACTGTTGGAAGGAACTTGACAACATCAAGGCATCTGGTTGTATCTTTCTTCCACATTCTTTAATACATATATATTTTTCTTTCCTATATGAATCTTATTTGTCCATATTGTATGATTCCTTGATCACATACATAGTTTCATATCAAGTAGACTCTGTTTTTCTTGTCTTTGTTGGCTTGTGTTTCTTTGCAGATATTTCTCCATAAGCCTCACGACGGAGCTTGGATTACATTGGCGAAGTCGAATCTTCGATATTTAAAAGGTATGTTCTAGATCCATTTCTCATTTGATAATTGAAATCTAAGGAAAGAGTAGTTTACTGTCTTGTTTTGTTCTAGTTTCGTAGTGAAGATAGGGGGATTGATTTGTGTCCACACTTAATAATTAGCCTGATAACAATCTAGGGTTGCACATCTTTTTCCTTCAGTGTGCCATCCTTTAGCACTTACACTTGTGCGTGTTGCATACGTTAAGTTGTTTCATTTTCAGTGCGCCATTCTAGTGTACTTACACAGGTGCGCGCCAAAACACTAAACTGCGCACTGTATAATCTTACAATTGCGTGCACTCCTTTGGTGTGAGATTCTCACACACTAACTTAATGCGAATGGTACCAAACCAAGGATCTTGTTAATTCATCTCACCAACTTATAAGTAAAGTGTAGTTACATTCATATGTACACTTGGGGTTCAGCCTAGGGGTATTACATTCCCCTGCCCCTTATTTATGCGTTGTCCTTAGTGCAGTATATACACATGTACAATCAAAATTTAAAGAGTTCTCAAAAAGATCTGGGTATCCTGCCCGCATAGCATCCTCATGCTCCCAAGTTGTATCATCAGGGTCGTACCAGGTCCATTGGACCTTACTAGCCCTATGGCTCAATTTCAGAGCCGCTTGATTTTCCAATCCAATATGCACACCAGATGCACTTGAAAATCGCCTTCTTGCTCCACATTCCAATCAATGACATTATTAGTATTAGGCACATACTTTTTAAGTAATGTTACATGAAATACATTATGAATATGCATTGATGTAGGTAAGGAAAACATATATGCTACAGGCCTAATCCTTTCCAGGATTCCAAATGGCCCATAAAACTGAGTTGATAGCTTTGAGCAATTTCTCAATCTCTGGGAACTTCTATTTGCCTTTACTCTCAGGAACACATGATCACCCACATTAAATTCCCTGTGAGTTTTTCCCTTATCAACATAGATTTTCTGCCTATCTTGCACAGCCTTTAAATTCTATTTTATTTTTATCATCTGCTCTTCCATTTCCCTGAGTAGTTTTGGCCTAACTACTGCACGATCTACTATGTTGTCCCAATTGACTGGTGTGTTTCATTTTCTGCCATAGAGTTCCTCAAATGGGATCATATTCAAGGATGTTTGGTACCCATTGTTGTACGCAAACTCTACCAAGTGTAGATAATCCTCCCACTTGGATGGTTTATGATCCAAATTATTTTCAGCACGAAATGAGAGCGGAGATATAATAAAGAAATGCACAGAGATATCAAAGATATTCAATAATATAACAGAAATATATCAGAGATGCAACCATAAACACAGATATACAATAATACACGATTTTTATTAATGAAATAAATGTACAGAGACTGTAAAAGACTCGATAGAATGGTGGCAACTTATCTCTGAGAAAAGATGTGACAGCTACTCGCATTCGCAAGAAGATGATTACAATGAGGCTTTGAAGGCCTTTTTACAATAAACAGGAATGCCAAAAACCCTAGACATCCAAAAACCTAACCCTAGGAGATGAAGCGCCAAAAGTCATGTGGGCCCCGTTTGGGTAAGTTAGTACGTCAACTTCTCGGGGTTGTAACTTTTGTATACGATCTCCGTTTTAGGCGTATAATAGCTCGTTGGAAAGGTATCGTCAAGAAGATTCACTTTGGAGGCTCAATCATGCCTTTGGATATCATTGAGAACCTTAATCTCAAAAAATATTCATTTGGGCCCTCAAAATGGCCCTGGAAGTTAAAACATGCTAAAAATAGTAAACTGCCAAAATTGCCAGAAAACTGTTTTGAGCCATTTGGAAAAGGTGGGTGGCCACAGATATCCACTTGGATCAATCCTCCCTCCTTAGGAAGAAATGGTCTCCATTGTGTTGAGTTCCCAGGGGAGAAGGAAAAGCGTTTGTTGAATCTACATCTTGGTGAGTTGTTTGTCTTGCTGGAGACGTCGCGCTGCTCAGTTTGTGGAAGTCTATCACGAACCTGTTGAGGTTGAGGCTATTAAAAAAATTGAGATGCATGAGAGGACGATGTGCAGAAATAATCTTTGTGATTTGCTACAACCTTGTCTACCTGGTTCTGTTAGATAGAAGTTGCTTGGGGCAAAGCTGTAGTGGTTGCAGTGTCCTTTTGTTCTCCTTTTGAACAGATTGTGAAGAAGCTGAATTTTGCAGCATGAGATACTACCTTGTGACACTTTTTAGGTGGAACAATAGTCAGAACTACCTCTGATATTTTGTAGAGATGACCCCCCAAAGTAACAATGACACTACGGGGTCGAGACTCATAAACAACATGGCGCTTCCACATATATGGCTGGCCCAAGAGAACATCACAGACATCCAGTGGGGCAACATCACATAATACCTCGTCCTTGAAGGCCTGGATGTCGTATGACAATTGACATTGTTGGCTGACATGGAGATCTCGTCCTTGGCGAAGCCACCCAATGTTGTATGGCTGCGAGTGTGGTGTTGTCGACAATCCCAACTGGTTGACGACCTCTACCAAGATGAGGTTCTTCTGGCTTCCACTATCAACAATAAAATGTAGCGGGGTCCCCTTCACCCACATCTGTGAATGAAAAAGGTGCTCCCCCTCTTTTGAATCTGTTGGTTCTTCTGGTTGAATTGCTATGGTTGCGACAATAGCAGTGGGGTCTGTGTCGATGATTTGTTTTTTACCAGTATTTTCAGAATCAGATTCTAAATCAGGGTTTGGATCCTTGTCTTTGATCTCAGCCACCAATGATTGTTTTGAGTGACATTCATCGGTGTTGTGCCAAGGGCGTTTTTGGAAATCGCACCATTTTCCAGTGTCCTTCTTTGTCTTCCCGTGACCCTTCTTTTCCTGTAGCTTGGATTGGTTTTCGGGAGACTATTTGTTAGGGTTGTCTTTGTCATACTTTGGTTGTTGTGGATTTGCAGACCCGAACTCCCATTTGTTCTGGTGTTTAAATTTCTTCTTGATTTTAACAGCATATCGATAGGTAGCACTGAGTGATGAGATTTCCAAAAACTGCATTTCAGTTTGGATGTATCTGTGTAGAGCCCCACGATATTTGAGAACCAAATGTCGCTCAGAGTCTTTGATACCCAGCTTGGTGCACAAGGTATGGAAGGTATTGGTGAACTTCAGAACTGCTTGGCCCCTCTCTTTCCGCAGTGTGGTCCATCTCATGTACTGGTCCTCATAGTTGCCAACAGGGTAATACTGTTCCTTTATCGCATCCACAAAAAAATCCCAAGTGGGATCAGCCCCATATATTCCAAACTCCTCTGTGGAACTCTGCTTCCAGTAAGTTTCCCACCAATGTTTAACATGGGGGAGAGCCTTAAGGAGTGCGAAGGTGATCTTTTCCTTGTCGAAAAAATTATGAACAGAGAAATAACCTTCTAGCAGATTTAACCATTTATCTAGGGCATCTGCATCTATCTGTCCTTCAAATACAAAAATATCAAAGTTAACTTGTACCTTGAAAGGTGAGGTGCCTCCAAAGTGGCCACTTGATGAAAATGTGCATGATTCTATCGACATGCGTTGAAGAATGTGGGAAAAATTCTCCATCATTTCGTCCCTTTGTCGCGTGAGAGCTTGCTCAAGCAACAGATTGATAGGATCGTCTGCTCCATCGTTTTTATTTTCTTCCGCCATTGAGGGTTTCTTGGGTGTGCGAGAGTGATTGTCTTCAAGAGAGACAAGCTCAAGACCCAACTTGCTATACTCGGACCTCGTCGGGGACATGCACTGTAAAAACGATCAAGAGCAGCCTGCTCTGATACCACTGATCTGGATTATTTTTGGCACGAAATGAGAGCAGAGATATAATAAAGAAATGCACAGAGATATCGTAGATATTCAATAATATAATAGAAATATATCAGAGATGCAACCATAAACACAGATATACAGTAACACACGATTTCTATTAATGAAATAAATGTACAGAGACTGTAAGAGACTCGATAGAATGGTGGCAGCTTATCTCTGAGAAGAGATGTGACAGCTACTCGCATTTGCAAGAAGATGATTACAATGAGGGTCTGAAGGCCTTTTTACAATAAACAGGAATTCCAAAATCCCTAGACATCCAAAAACCTAACCCTAGGAGATGAAGCGCCAAAAGTCATGTGGGCCCCGTTTGGGTAAGTTAGTACATCAACTTCCCAGGGTCGTAACTTTTGCATACGATCTCCGTTTTAGGCATATAATAGCTCATTGGAAAGGTATCATTGAGGAGATTCACTTTGGAGGCTCAATCATTCTTCTGGCTATATTGAGAACCTTAATCTAAAAAAACAAAAACCTTCATTTGGACCCTCAAAATGGCCCTCGAGGTTAAAACCTGCTAAAAATAGTGAATTGCCAAAATTGTCAGAAAACTGTTTTCAGCCATTTGGAAAAGGTGGGTGGCCACCAATATCCACCTGGATCAGTTTATGCATTACATACATCCTTAGCATATCTTCTATTATCTGATTCACCCTTTCTGTCTGCCCATCTGACGCTAGATGATAAGTTGTGCTAAATTGTAGATTTGTTCCAAATCCCTTCCAAAAATTTGAACTAAATTTTGGATCTCTATAAAACACAATTGTCTTGGGAATTCCATGCAATTGATCTATTTCTTTCAGATAAACATAATCTATGTTAGCTTCCTTGTGAGTAAACTTTACTAGAACAAAATGGGTAGCTTTGGTAAGCTTGTTAACCACCACCATGACATAATCATGTTGCTTGTTGGTTCTGGGTAGCTTAGTAATAAAATCCATTGTTACCACTTCCCACTTCCACTCAAGAATGGGCAATGGTTGTAGCAAGAAAGTTGGGTGTCTATGCTCAGCCTTGACCTTTTGACATGCCAAACATTTGGCAATGAAATCAACAACCTCTTTCTTCATACATGACCAATAGTATTGGCTCTTGACAGTTGCAATAGTTTTCTGGTAACCTGGGTGTCCAACATAAGGCACATTATGCATTTCTCCCAATATCCAATTCTTCAATTCTCGAGAATTGGGCACATAAATTCTGCCCCTATATCTAAGAATCTCATCATTTTCCAGCTTATAGTCTTCAACTTTTTGCTATAAATTACCCTTCTGAAGTTTTTCATTTAACTCTATGTATTTCTGATCTGATTTTGCAACCTCTAGAATTCTATCTTTCAATTATGACTGGTACATGCTAATGGTTGTAGCATGTCTTTCATGCACCCTCCCACTGAGTGCATCAACCACTTTGTTCTCTTTACCCTTGATATGATTTATGTCAAAGTCATACTAACTGATGAAATCTAACCATCTATTTTTCCTAGCATTCAGAGTTGGCTGATCCAAATAAAGATTTAATTGTATGCACTAATGCATGTAATGAGGGACTTGGTGGAGTCCTTAGTTAGAATGGATATGTGGTGTGCTATGAATCAAGGAAGTTGAAAGAGCATGAAAGACACTATGCAACTCATGATTTGGAGTTGGTAGTCATAGTGCATGCTTTAAAGATGTGGAGGCACTACCTCATGGGGAAAATATTTGAGTTGAGAACATACCATAGTGGTCTGAAATACCCCCACCCCCTCATATGAAATAAAAGAGAAAACATAATGGGAGGGGGGAATAATAGAGAAAGCATTATTATGTTTTCTGGGTGTGGCGAATAATAGAAAAAACATAATATGAGGGTGGGGATGGGGGAAATAATAGAGAAAACATAATATGAGGGTGGGTGTGGGGTTTCTCTATTATTCCATGTTTTCTCTATTATTCCCCCCACCCCCTCTTATATAGGGTTGGGGGAAATAATAGAGAAAACATATTCTGGGTGGGGGGAATAATAAAGAAAACATGATAGTTCCATGTTTTCTCATATATGAGGGTGAATAATAGTGAAAACATATTATGTTTTCTCTATTATCCCCCCACAACATTAGATAAAAACCAAACTATTAGTATGAAAAGAATAATACAAGAAAAAATATCAATATTATGAATAAATATTGTTGAATGTATAAAGATGCACATGTATGAAATGTAATACCTTTATACATATTTATACATGTATTATTACATATATATTTTATATATTAACTTAATTTTTAAAATATTTATTTGAGAAGATATATAATACTCTTTTTTTATTTTTATTTTCAAATAGAAAAAAATGCTTATATTAGTGAACATAAAAAGGCTTTTACATATTGTTGTCTTCTGGAAACATTGCTTAAGTTCCCTCTTTTTCCATCTTCACAAAACAAATCTGTTCTTTTTACATTTTTCAACAAAAAACTACCAAACTTCTTGAATACAAACTACAGAAGTATCTGTCAGCTATTAAACTTTCCAGAAATCAACATACAAAAAAGATACCAGTTCTTCATCTTTTTAAAAACCATTTTCTTAACTGATAACCAATCTTTCAAATGTCTCTGTTTGTATTTTTGTTCCCTCTGCATAAAATATTCCATCCTCACCCAATTGCAATGCTTCTTTTGAGAGCTGATCAACTTCTTTATTATATTCTTTGTAAATGTGTTGAGCTTTGAGTTGTAGAAACTTCCCTCTCAATACTTGAATTTTTGACATCCATGGCTGCAAAGTAACCACCTATAGATAATTTTCATTAGTAAACCAATCAATTATAATCTTTGAGTCCCCTACCAATTATAACCTTGATAGCTTTTTATAGCATGCAAAATATAATATACACCACAAAGCTAATAGTTTTCCCCTGGTATTAGTTCCTCTGCCACAATTCATCTTGAGTCTGAGTGTCCCCAAGACTGGACACTTTAAAAGATCTGCAAACCCACATTTATTACCCCTATCTTGAGACGCACCATCAAAGAATCCCACTGCTAAATCCTAGTCAATAATAGGAGGCCTATCAATCATATCGTTCTTATTTGGTTGAGCAATTTTTAATTCACCCAAGCCTTGAAGTATTCTGTTGCACACCCTAACCATCGATAGAGGATGATCTTCAAATATAACCAAGTTCCTTTGTTTCCAAATCTCCCAACAAATGTAGCAAGAGATTTCTTTACAGTTTTCCCCTTTCCTTATCCAGTTTTGGAAGCATTCTGTAATCTGTCCTCCTTCCCAAGTACTATTGATTTTTAGTTCCTTTAATATTGTAAACCAGATGTTTTTAGTAAATTTGCACTCCACAAAGAGATGAAACATTGTTTCCTCACTATTTCTACATAAAGCACATCTACTAAGCCCAATTATACCTCTTTTGATCAGATTTTCCCATGTAAGAATTTTTTGTTCTAACATTAACCAAATAAACATGATGACTTTGTATGGTAACTGCCACCTCCAAAGATTATTATACCAGAAACTTTTATCTTCCTCCATATCCTCCATCACTTGTACATCATAAGCTAGTTTGACACTTACTTGTCCTCTTTTAGTATCCCATGACCACAATAAAGAATCTTTCTCATTATTTAATTCAAATCATGAACCAATTAATCCCCTTACAAACATATTCCATTCCTCTTTTTGTTCTCCTTCTAGTCCTAAAGATTCTGCATTCTTCCATCTTATATAACTTGTATCCTCCAAATCATTTTCCCTTGCTTGTGCAATGTACTCTATACCTTGTGCCTTCAGTGTATTTATGAGATTCCTTGATGGTTTATAATAATTTTGAGATCAAATCATTGGATCAGCTCTAATTCTGATATCCTTTCCATTACCAGGCTTCCAAACCAACCACTCAGAAATAATAGTCAATGATGATGTAAGGGCCCTCTAGCTATTTGAAATACCATTCCATTTTTTCCATACAACCATGAACCATTCAACAACAATTTTCTTCTTAGGATATTTTTTTATGAATCACCTCATGCCATAGTCCAGCCATCATTAGACACCTCTACAGAGTTTTAGCTACGAAAGCTTTTCCGAAAGTAAAGATATTTTTAATGCCCCAACCTCCTACCTTTTTTGGTTTTGCAATCTTTTAAAAACTAACCAAATGCATCCCTTTACCAACTAACCAAATGCATCCCTTCTTTTACTTTTTTGCCAGTCCACATAAAATTGAACATTCTCCTCCTAATTCTATTTAAGAGACTTTTTGGTATTTTTTCCAACGAAAGTCAGTACACAGGTATGCTCTCCAATACAACTTTTACAAGTGTAACCCTCCCCCCTAAGGATAGCCACTTGTGACTCCAGTTTAAAATTATTTTTTCAAATTTTCTCTCTAGCCAGTTCCAATCAGCCTTATTATAACAATTTGGTTTTAGAAAAACACCAAAATACTTAAATCCATCATCTAAAGGTTTTACTTCAAAAGGCATGTTCTCTTTCAATCTTTCAATCTCCTCATCTAACCAACCCGCTTCTACCACTAATGACTTCTGTAAACTAAAATTCATCTGTGTCGCTTTGCAGAAAAGATCCAAGACCTTCTTATATACTGTCCATTCTGTGATTTTACCATTCCCAAAAAGTATAACATCATATACAAACATCAGGTGAGTAATTTTTAACCCTCTTGCCACTGAGACACCTTCTATATTCTTTTCCTTCACCTGTTCATGTATGATTCTACTCAACCCTTCTACCACAAGTAGAAAGAGTAAAGGGGACAGTGAGCACCCTTGTCTCAAACCCCTTGAACTTTTAAAGAATCTGGTAGGACTTCCATTGACCAACACAACAAAATTTGTTGAAGTAACACACCCCATAATCCAATCTGTGGTTTCTAGGCTCAATCCCACCTGTAGTAACACTAACCTTAGAAAGCCCCAATCCACTCTATCATATGCCTTAATCAAATCTAGTTTGAGGACCAAAGCTTTGATATTTTTTTACCTTAATGCTATGTAAGGCTTCCTGTGCCACTCCAATGATATCTGTAATTTGTCTGCCCTCCAAAAACCCGAATTGTTCCTTTGAGATACCAATTGACAAAGCAGTTTTTATTCTATTAGTAATTATTTTAGTAATAATTTTATACACCAAATTGCAAAGTGCTATTGGTCTATATCCTTCAAAGGTTTCTGGTTTATCACTCTTAGAAATAAGTGCCAGGAAGATAGCATTTAAGGTGTCAGTGACCCTACCTTTCAACCTAGTTTCTTCAACCATCTCCAAAATTTCATTTTCCAAAAGATAAAAAAATACTAAGAAAAATTCTACAATCCAACCATTTGACCCAAAACTTTTTGATACTATTTTTTTAATTGCTAACATTAGTATTATAAACTATAAAATTTGAGTCTAATTAATATTTAATTTAGTTGTACATAAATTATAAACATGAATTTAGATAAAATTTGAATCTAATTAATAGTTGATTTGGTTGTACATAAATTACAGATAATGAATTTGTATGGAAAGCAATTTAGAAAATTTAAATTTATTAACGAAGATGAAATCAAAGAATATGATTAAGTTGTGTACCAATATGTTACAAATGTTATGACTCTTCAAAACCGTATGAAGGGAGTTGCCTCAATTTCTCTTGGGGAGAGTGCAGGCAAGTTGCTTGTAATTTTGTAAAAGGGTAAGTTAAGTTATTATCCACAAATACTTAACTTTTCGATTTAATTCACTACATATGATTGTAATAGTAATTTATATTGGTTAATTATTTATATGTGTTATTTTATATATATAATATTTTAAAAATGGTATTTTGAATGTCTATCCAAAAAATGGGTGATGGTTTGTAGATCTATTAAATGTTAAAGTCCTTGTTATTGGTTTATGATGTTGTAGGTTAAATATTTTATGAAATGATGATTTTTTGGGGGATATTTGTTTGTTAGATTTATTGATTTAAGTAATTATATCTGTATATTCTGAGTGTTTTGGAGATTTTTCAGTATGCTGAATTCATTTCTACAATCAAAATTAAATTCTGAACAACAAAAAATAGTAATTCATGTAAATTTATACCGATGAAAAAAACCATTTCATAAAACAGTTAAACAACACTGGTTTATGATTGCTTAAGCACCTAGTCCCCCATTAAACAAAATGTTTCGTTCGCCTCTTTGGTCAAAATGTTTCCACGCGATTTGCGTTTAAAGGCATAGTGGCCGACCATGTGTCCACGTGTTTTGTGTTTAGTGGCACGGCCCGCCGCCCATTGCCTTCAACATATTTGGGTCCTAAACTACGTTTTATATTTAAAACCTACAGTAAAATATGTTTTACAAGTCACGTTGTACGTTTCATACAGTCAAATATGTTTTGAAAATGAAAATACAAAGTATATTTAAAACCTACAGTCAAATATGTCTTGAAAATGAAAATACGTCCCACAGGGCGTCAAATTACAGGGCTGATGTACAGATGAAGGACAATGCCGTGTAAGTAACGATAAATCCGACAAATTGTGTCGTCAACTTCAATCGTTTCTTCCGACATATATATTGGAGTGCAGAGATAGGTGATTCTGCAACTAATATGAAAAGATATTACATTCACCGAGAAACCAAATGAATGTGTTCCCCTCGCTTTTTATTAGGTAAATAAAACCCTTTAACCCCGATCCTCTACTTAGGGAAATTAAGACTGTTAGACCCGAGGCGTAGATCATTATATGTATGAGATGACACGTGTTTGTTCTATATACGAGATATAATTGCAAGAGAGGGGAAACCACAGCTTTGACCCTGCAACTAATATGAAAAAAAAATACATTCACCGAAATACAATCTGAACCGCTAGTTGCATACAATCAAAGTCCCATTGTAAAGAAATGGTCTTTGTGGACCACTGCCCAATAAAATAATTGTTTGTGGGGGTCAACACTCATGGAGTGCAGTGTACAGAGTATGGAGTGCAAGCAAACGACAAGACTCTCTGCCGTGTGAGGCACGCCAACCTAAAAGCAGCTTCGAAGTTTGGGCCCACATGTCTTGTCAGCATCAAATACGACGCTTTCACATGGAGTGCACAGGTGCACAGGTATATAGAGTACGGAATTGTTTGTGGGGTGAACACTCATTTTCCCGTGGACTTGACACATATTCAAATACAGTGCAAGCAAACAACAAGATTCTCTGCCGTGTGAGGCACGCCAACCTAAAAGCAGCTTCAACCCAAGAGTTCACATGTCTTGTCGACCTTAATCGTTTCTTTCCACAAAACTAAAGTCATATAAAAACCAAATCCATGTTTACACCAATATCTTCGGTGAGATTTTCTAAATTAATATTTTTAATAATATAAAAATGA
>ML790877.1:187890-236401 GCA_009831015.1 Picea engelmannii | reverse complement strand
GATATACATAAATATAGATATGCAGGTATCATAGAGAGGTTGGTTTTCTTTTTGTATTAGTTTAGCTTTCATAGTATTCCATCATAGTTATGTACGAGTTGATGCATTATGCAATAATGTTATGAACCATTTTCATAATTTTTGAGCTAAGAATGCAGGAGAGAAGGAAGATTTGAGGATTAGATCGTAGGTTGTGGAGGCTGGTGTGATCTAGGTCGCCTCATACAGATATTACCCATCTGAGGGAATTGTAAGCGCGTAGCGCTGGAGATGCAGAACTACCATAATAAAAGAGACAAGAGACAAATCTTTGTGGATGTATCCCAGGAGGGGGCGAATCACAGTAATATCTTTGTAATGTGATGAATGCATGTATATCTTTGTTTGCTTTCAGCAGTCAATTTTTATGCTTAATGAATGAGTTAATACATTGTTATGGAATACGATTGTGTTGTTCGGGAAATAACCTGTGAAAGATAGATGCACACCCATGATTAATAGTAGATTGCAATAACGATTCATAGTTTATGGTTCTTAATAATAAACCCCTATCTCATACTCAATCCTAGGCTGTAAACACCTGAGTCTTACAACCACCCATTTAAAGCTATCTCGGGTGAGACTGCATAGTGCACTCTATGTATTGTTTTGCCTTCTGGTTTACCAGGAGGGTTGATAGTTTTAGAGGCTTTGTTGGAAACCTGAAAGACATGAATCCTGGGTCAATAACTCAAATGGTAGAGGATATTAGTAACCAACAAATGGTTCAATTGTCATGTTAATAGGAACAAGAGAGGAGTGAGTAGATGAGATAGATTGAATGAGAAAAGAACGAGCGAAACAAGAAGAGCAATGAGCTATTAGAAGGGAATGTTGAGACCTTGGAACCCCATGAAAGTAGAAATCGAAGGTTGGTTGAGAACCAAAGAGCTAGAGTTTGCACAGTAAGACAATAGAAACCCTAGAATCACTCCTCGCAAATATCTGGACAAATACGTGTTTACTTATTTACACGAAGTCTTTTTCTGTGATTTTCTGCATCTACTACAGGAGTGGATACTAAGGTTGAAGGATAACCATGCGATGAAATGGATTCAATAGCTAGATTGGAATCTGGTATAGATTGAGCAGTTACAGTGGGTGAACAACAAATTCATCCGTGCAGTAGACTTTTGGCTTGACAGTATTGTGGTAGGTTTCATCACCGAAATTGCAGTTGACATAGTGAAGTCATACAACGCAGTAGAGCAATAATTTCTACGTGGATCTCGATGAAGGTACATTCAATCCTTGTATACTTCGATTAATATAATAGTGTATATCAAAGGTGTAATGACAATGGAATTAGACAGCTAAACTTCCCTGTGTGCATGGGGGGAGGGGGGAAACACTGAAAGAGAAAGGATAAATGGAAGGAGGTAAGGATAAAGGCAAGAAGGAGGAGGAACCCTTGGACATGATCATTATGGATGATGACCAGCTCAAGTGGATCTTGGTGTCATCAGGAACGATGCGTAGCGGAGTACCCTACCAATATAAAGTACATACCAAGAAGAAATTCATAGCCATGAGGGAAGGCTTGGCGAGTGATGAGGAAGAGGTAGAGGATCTCTGGGCTGTGGAGCAGATTGAGGAAATCTTTCACGCAACATATGAGAGGAAGATGAGAGGCCCAAGAACGGAAGGAGAAGGCAGCCATCCTATCCATATTAATGTCAGTGTGGAACCCATAAACCCATGTGCGACTAATACACCAAAGATAACACCATTGTTTAGACAACCAAAGTTCGAAGGAAGTTCGATAGCAAGAAGCACATCTAATCAAGGAGAAACAACTGGAGGAGCTAGTTTAGGTAACACTGGTCAAGTATCTACACCGCGTAAAGGAGGAAGTAGTTCAGTAGTCAGAATGGCAGGACATGATCCCACTATTAGATTACCATAATTTTGAGGAGAAGAATTTTTTCATTTGTGCAAAGCTCTGGGAGGCAAAGCAGATCACTGATGAAGATACCAAACTCATGCAGCTAGCGACTACGCTAAGAGACCGTGCACTAGACTGGTACATGAATCTAGACACAAATAGTGCCCCTGGGATGACAAGGTCAATGGCATACATTAAGAAGCTATTGATTAATGAGTTCCAAAATCCGATCTCAGAGGATCAGTACATGAACGAGATGATCGAGATAAGACAAAAACTAGGAGAGACTGTATGGGAGATTGACCAGAGATTCAAGAAACTAAAGGGAAAACTAAAATACCTTATGACCGAGATGCAGCATCAACACCTGTTTGTCAACTCACTACTCCCACACTTAAAATATCGCTTATGAAAAAAAAAATTCCAGACGTGGGCAGAGGCTCTGCAGGCAGCCTTGCAATTGGAAGAGAACCAGTACCAGCAGACGGACCCAGCTATTGAGGAATTGAAGGACGATTTGAAGAATTTAATGTTTCATCTGAACCAGAATAAGAACAAGGACAAATGAGAAGTCATTTGGTGCACTCCATGCAGGATGGAAGGACACCAAATATGCTACCACGGGGAGGATTATGGTGTGAAATAGGAAAGAAATTGGGTCATGACCCTTATCATTGCAAGATGATGCAGAAATACCAGACAGTTCCAAAAAATTCATATTGCACCTTTTGTAAGTCAGTGGGCCACGACGACAAAGATTGAAGAACTATGAAGTTGATGCGGGAAATAACATCATATGCATACAGTGTATAAGCCAAAATGATGACTAGGCAAGAAACACCACATTTCAATCAAGCCCCAACTCCATACAACACTACGCAGCAGCAGGAAAATATTGTGCAACAACCATACAATAATGTGCAGCCACAATATAACCCGACACAGCCCCAGTACAATACCTTGCAGTACAATCAGGCACCACAGTATAACACGTTGAGAGGTGACCGAGGAGGAGGATGAGCTAGAGGAGGTTTCAGATGCGGTAGAGGACCAGTCACATGTCACAATTGTCAGCAACTGGGACATTATGCACGGGAATGTCCACTTCCACCAACAACTTGTATGTATTGTCGCGCATTGGACCACGATACAGAGGAATGTCTGACACTACTAGTAAAGATTCAGGAAAAGAGGAACCAGAACAATCAGAATTTCTAATGGATTTTAGCCGAAGCAAGGGATGACAGAGGAAACATCAATATAGTCACTCATGGAGGAACGAAAATAGGAAATGACACAATTTGACAGGAACTAGTACAGAACCAATGGGTAAAGAAGAACACTGAACCAAGAAATCATTTCGATGCGCCAAAAGAAAAGGACACCTTTAAGGAAGCCAGACAAGAATTTCAGAAGGAGGACATAGCGTTGACTTCAACTACGCAACCATTCAAGGAAGCCCCAGAATATGAAATGTCACCATCACTGGATCATACCAACAAAATGCATCCCAAGGGACAAGTAAGTACAATCAAAGGCTTTTTGCAATCATGCATGAAAGTATTAAGTGATCCTTCATCTGTGAAAATATTGAAAAACATTCTAGAGAAATGTAGCAGTGAGATGGAAGAAAAGCTAGAACCAAAAACCATCAACCACCTACACACAAGAACAAGAACAAGTAGGGAGTTTAGACTAAATGCTAACATTGGGGATTTCAATATGGGAGACATTATACTAGACCTAGGATCCAAAGTGAATGTGCTACCAAAGAAGACATGGAAATGTATGGGAGAGCCAACACTAGGATACTCAAATGTCCAATTGAAAATAGCAAACCAGCATAGAGTCCTACCAATAGGTAGACTGAAAGGAGTGACAGTAGATATTGATGGAGTGCGCACTAAAGAAGACTTTGAAGTCATTGAAATAGTAGATGGCACAACACCTTACCTGGCATTGCCTGGTCTGGATTGGATATTTGATGACCAAACCATAATCAATTTGAAAACTAGAAAAATGACATTTGAATCCGGAGAATACAGGGTCATAGCACCACTATATCCATCGGAAGGGGAGAGGTTTGTAGAACCCACTTTCCTGGACTTAGAGGAGATCGACCAGTTGTACAAAACAACTGTGCGCGATGAGGATTACGTAAACCCAACTGCAGATGGGGTACTCAATTGGTGGAGCATTACTTCATGTGAAACAAACTCAGACACCGAGTTAGAAAATTGGAAGCAGAGACTACACGACGTATCCACGCGAATATGTGCGAGAATAGACCACGCGGTAAGATGGGTAGGCATAAAAATCAGAGAACCACCCAGTTTCCACGGACTAAATGATTTGGAAACATTCTTGACACAATATGAAGACAAATTATTAGAAAACCAGCGACTGTTATCACTTGACTTAGCACTTCAGGCCACACCTGTAAGATGGTGGGTGCACATAAAGAGACCATCACAGACTGGTATCAATGTAAGCGACTATTGCGCATAAGGTTTGATGCAGAACAGTAATACAGTGAAAAGCAGAAATACAAAGGACAAGAGGTACCAGCAGAACACTTGGCGAAGTGCAAAACTCTGTGGAAAATGACACCACTAGAGGAATGGCCTCATCACTTCATACATACTTTAGAGGGCATACCAGTGAATTGGTATACAGACCAGGAATTGTGCAAAGGAACTACAACATGGAGGACATTGCAACAGAACTTCACAGTCACTTTCGTATTCGAGCATGAGAACCCCAACATAGACGCAACCCTCAAATGAATAGAGGCGTAATAATCATCAAAGAATCGAAAATATTTATCACAAAAGATCAACAGCGAAATAATCAGACAATCAAGGAACTAATGTCATGTTACCATGTACAGGAGGAAGCACCAAATGAAGATGATCCATGTGATATTTAGATTGAAGAAGTAGAAGGTGAAAGAGAGGTGGAAGGACCACCCATAGAATCAGAAGTCATTTCTGCGCCAATCAAGGTAAATAAAGTTAACATCAGGACAGCTGAGCAGCCCAAAATGACTAGCATTAGAGACTACTGGAATGAGAAAATAGTAGAAAGCATGACAGAATTGTTGCGTGAATATAGCGACCTTTTTCTCACAACATTTACAGAGATGAAGGGTATAGCCGGAGAACTAGGAGAGATGAATATACCACTCAGACCTAAAGCGAGACCTATTAGACAGCGACCCTACAGAATGAACCCCATATATAAATAGAAATTTAAAGATGATATCGAAAAAACGCTCGAAGATGGCATCATCGAAACAGTTGAGGAATCAGAATGGATAAGCCTGATGGTAATACAGCACAAGAAACAGGGCAGAGGGATCAGGATATGCATCAACTCGAAGAAGTTGAATGATGCATGCCTACATGACCCATTCCCTACGTCGTACACAGATGAAGTGTTAGATAATGTGGGGGGACATGAAGCTTACTCATTCACTGATGGATTCTCAGGCTACCATCAAATTAAGATAGCACAGGAGGACAGACACAAGACCATGTTTGCAATAGAATGGGGATCTTATCAGTACACAGTCATGCCATTTGGACTGAAGAATGCACCCGCAATATTCTCCGGAGTGGTCATCGCAACATTTAAGGAATTCATCCATCAGTTCCTCGAAGTATACATGGATGACTCGACAGTTTATAATCTATTGAAAAACCATGTGGCATTTTACGACTGATCTTAGAGAGATGTAGACAATGCCAGATATCACTGAACATCAAGAAATGCATATTTGTAACACTGTTTGGGATACTATTGGGCCATATAGTATGAAAACAAGGCTTGCTAGTGGATCTAGAAAATATCGAAGTCATCGTTAACTTACCAACACCAAAACAAGTCTGTCATCTAGGATCAACCTTAGGGCACACAGGATACTACAAATTCATCAAAGGGTATGCGCAGATCACAACACCAATGGAGAAATTGTTAAGGAAGGATACAAAGTATCAATGGAACGACGAGTGTCAACACGGTCTGAATACCCTGAAGGAAAATATGGTTACCACACCGATATTAGTATTTCCAGACTAGGAAAAGACATTCCATGTGCATGTAGATGCATCAGCGATAGCACTAGGAGCTCTCTTAGTGCAGCCAAGAGCATGAGACTTGGATCATCTAATAGTGTTCGCAAGCATAAATTTATCAGACTTGGAACAAAATTATAACACAACAGAAAGAGAAGGCCTAGCCATGGTCTATGCACTGTAAAAGTTCATACATTACCTATTGGGAAAAGACTTTAATATGTTTACAGATCACTCAACCCTAAAATACCCAGTCAACAAGCCAGTGTTGTGGGGGAGAATCTGTCGATGGTTACTGCTATTTCAAGAATTTGATTTTGAAGTAATAGTTAAACCAGGAAAACTGAATACATTACCTGACCACCTGTCCCGGGTCACAAATGAAGACAAACCTATGAATTTAGAAGACAACTTTCCAGATGCACAGTTATTCTCAGTATAGATTGCAGATGAATACTTCACAGATATCATTTAGTACTTGACTACAGGTACTGTGCCACAAGAATATACCACAGCGCAAAAGAAGAATCTGGTAGTCCGCGCAGCCGACTATCAATTGATTGCAGAAAATCTATACAAGATGGGCACAGACAACATCTTGCAAAGGTACATATTAGAGCATGAATGACCAAGAATTTTAGAAGAAGCTTGTGAGGGAATCCAAAGAGGGAATTATGCAGGAAAAGCTACCGCACAGAAGGTACTACGTGCAGGACTATGGTGGCCAAAAATTCACAGGGATTCGAAAGAGTATTGTTAGGGATGCGACGTCTGTCAAAGAGTAGGAAAACCCAACAGAAGGGATGAGATGCCACTACAACCACAAGTAATATTACAGGCATTTGACAAATGGGCAATAGAATTTGTGGGACCAATTAACCCACCAGCCAAAAGGATAGAGGCAAGATACATTATCACCATGACAGAATACATTACAACATGGGTGGAAGTCGCACCAGTAAAAGATTGCAATGTAGAGATAGTTAGACACTTCTTGTTTGAAAAAGTAATCACTAGATTTGGGTGCCCAAGAGTTTTGATGAGAGACCAAGGCACACACTTCATAAACAACACCATCTGCACAATGACTGAAGAGTTTGAATTACATCACCAGAAGAGCACACTGTATCACCCACGGGCAAATGGCACAATAGAAGCCTTCAACAAAATTCTGGAGAATGCAATGAAAAAGATATGTAATGTCAACAGAGACAACTGGGACCTCAAAGTACCAGTAGTATTATGGGCATATAGGACCACATGCAAAAATTTGACAGGGCACACACCATTCAAACTAGTCTATGGCCATGAAGCAGTAGTTTCATTAGAATTTTTAGTACCCGGCTTACGCGTAGCGACTATCACACAAATGACAGAACAAGGCGCAATACAAGAAAGACTGAATCAGTTATTGTCAATGGATGAAGACTGATTCTTATTCCATCAACAAGTGCAGAAAGCAAGAGATAAATCCTGGCATGATTGACATATCAAGATGAAAATGTTTAAGGAAGGAGATCTAGTATTGCTCTACGAAAGAAATTCATTTCAACATCCGAGGAAGATTAGAATGCTTTGGCTAGGACCATACAAGGTAAAATTTGTCACAGACAGAGGAGTTGTATAGTTATGAGATTTAGAAGGTGTATACCTTAGACGAATGATCAATGGGAGCCAATTGAAGTTGTACAAGGACATTCGACCACCCACCGCGCAGTAGGAAAAAAAAACTGTTTGTTAAAATAAAAAAGAGAACAAAAAGGAAACAAGATTAAAAAGCGCGCAACACGCCAGAGATAGAAAGGCCACAGGAAATTCGAAACAAAAATTCGGTAAATCCACGAAAAACGGTTACATACAAAGGGAAAACAAGCGAGAAACGGAAAGTCGGGGAAAGCAGTATGACAGGATAGCACTAAGCGGAATTAAAGCACGGTAAGGACCGATGGGACATCACATTAAACATGCCAATAAGAGAGGGAAAAGCAAATGTAATGGCAAGTATCAAACCACCACAGATGCATTGAACCCATAGTCATGATGCATTAAACGCATAATGGAGGAAGTGTCCTTGACAAGCTTCATGACAAGCCCATACAACACGCGAGCACGGAAGCAACTAGTCTATTCGCGAAAGGAAAACAGAGAGAGAGGAATAGCAGCCAGATCGAATAGAGTGAAACCACATATCTCACCGAAGTTATTCAAACTCTACAAATGTTTGACCATCACCACTATGGAACCACTGAAGCCAGTAGAAGCAAGCCAGATAGCCAGACCAACCAGGGTTCAAACTAGGTCACGAGGACTGCTAGAAGAGAACGAATAGCAACAGCCAGAGATCGTCGACATCGACAAAATCCCATCCCTAGAGATGATATCGGTAAACTCTACACCAATAATGGAAGAAATTCAGTATCCACAAGTAGAGGCCATGAAAGTGGATACTCCAGCAGCGACGCAGGCACCTCAGAATGAGGAAGTGGAAACCCAACAGTAAGTGCAACTAGAAAGCACCGAAGCATCCCTGGAAGTTAACGAAATGACACAAAATTTGGAAGTAGTAGTGCAACCAGACGAGCCGCAAATGACCAACTCAGGTCAACCAGCAGAGGAGACCACTGCAAATGCCTCGGCTTGGCCAGAAGAGTTGATGGGGGAGAAATCGAAAGTTGTTGGAACTTCAAACCAGCCACCACAGCAAGAAGACAGAGTTCAGATACCGAGCTCACCCCGTAAGAAACCTGCAGCATAAATTGTTCTACCACGCATACCAGCTGGAGTACAGGAAGAACTGAAGCTACTGGGTCATGTCAGGAAGCTCAAATATTCATACCATGATGTATCAGACGAAACCAAGTTCCAATAACTTGTGCAGAGGGTCTTTATGTAGACCATAGGCGTAACCCAACTTTGAGAAACAATCAACCAACCACACCAGTGGGCAGCTGGGCTGGACAGAACGGGAATATTAGGTTTGTTGAAGCTACCACTTTTTGGCAAAGGCCAATACGCGACAGCATGTGTAAAGTAGTTGTTAGCAGTCACACATGGAGGGGACATATGGCTGGACAAACCCGTCCCCATAATTGTTGATCTTATCGCACAAATCACAGGGTTACCAACCCGGGGTATGGATCCCGTGTTGATTCTAGATGACAAATTCAAGGAGAAAGCATTGGCAAAAGAAATGAAGAATAAATACGGCACCGACAGAGGAACGAGGGGCATCATGATCAAACGAATCAACAACATAGCTACACAATTGGGCACAAAGATATTAGCCTGCAAATTGCTCAGAAAATGCCGCAAAGATGAAGTACCAGCAGGAGTCATTGTAGTTCAATCTGAGTGCGCAGAAGGCACCTCTATGAGCTGGGCACCATACCTATTGAACTTATTTCAAGAAGACTGCAAGGATGCGTAGGACCTAGCCACAGAGTTCCATTACTCATGGATGATCACCCTAATAGCCTTCATCAGATGGCGAGAACCAGGGTATGTAATTTTTTGTACCAAACAATAGCCAGTGGGAGCGAGATACCTATTACTAAGATCTGGGCCACAGACCAGGCATAAGAGGGAGAACGGAATTATATATGAATCATACCTATAGGATATATAGGAAGCTATCAGTCGATCATGGAGAATAACATTAGAGGTTATTGCGCGATATGCGGACATTGCCAACTTCCGGGCCACATGCCAAACAATGTGGATACAACCAAGGCATGATCCATATAAACAGTGGATACAGATGCACTACTGCATAACAAAGGGTGATATTGACATGGTCATCAGTAAATGGCCTGATGAATGGAGGATCCCAACCATTACCCAGGAAGTACCGGAAAGAAGAGCAGAAGAAGAGGCAGCGCAGGCAGAAACACAGCCTCCAGAAATCCCAGTGCCCAAGAAACCAGGGACGGGCCAAACCAAGCCAACTCAAGTAGATGAAGGGAAAAGAAGACAGGGACCCAGAAGGGGAAATAAGAGACTACACATCCGACCAACGGACAGCATAAACAGGCTGAGAGAGCGCAGGAGACCGCCCCAAACCCCATCACACGGGAACTAGGGGGACATAACAGACCAGTCGTGCAGGCAGGAGGCATGTGAAAGAAATCAAAGGTGCAATGAGCATCGCTAGACTACATGATCACAAAGGATAATGGGGAAATGATTGCCAGAATGGTCCAAAATTTCCTAGTATAATATTTCGATCATGCAGCACACCACAGGGATAAACTGCAAAAAGAGCTGACAGAAATGGGACAGCTCCTCAAGAAATTTGGGGAAGCACTATTGGCACAGGAGTAGACCCAGGGTTCAGCTCCAAGAGCGCACCAACAAGCCCTAACTATTGGCCCTTTCGGCAACACTTGTGAAGCAAATGCAGTCTCACCCAAAGAAGTTATGAGGGGGTTGCAGGACAGAGATGTCTACAACCAAAGGGAAGATCAAGTGGATTTAACACAAGAACATCACAACATTCATATATCACTTATCATCTTAGATCTATTCTGCACATCTACTTATCAGATCTAAAATAGTAATGTAATCACAATATATCAATGACAAAGATAAAATACCAATCATACACAACACAAGATGTACATGGTTCACCCTCTCTCTAGGGCTACATCCACAGAACTATGCTATAATATATTAAGGTAAAGCATACAGTTCTTGTCTGCACTCTTAGCTAGCATATATTCCTTCTTCTCCTCTCTTTCTCTCCCCTCCCTGCGCACCCAGCTACAGGGTTGATATTCACACCTAGCTGAAGATCTTACAATACCAGAAGGCTCTCACCCTCAACACTTCTCTCTCTCGTAGCAATAGTCTCTCACAACAACAACTAGATCGATCAATAACAATAATGACAATCTTGACACCAACCCAACCCAGGTCTTCTTGACCTCTATTTATACATTATAATAGCTCATCGACATCCTTAGGAGGAAACCTAGGTGTCCAAAACCCTAGATACCAAAACCCTAGGTCAACTTGACCCGTATTTTTAGGGCTTTGCTAGCCTATCTTTCCTTCCTTCTCGTGTAGTGCTCCAAAGAATCCAACGGTGGATTTTCTCGCTTGTTGAGTTTTCCACGATCCTTCTTTCTTGCTTATTTGTCATTCTCGATCTCCTCATTCAACGGCTTTCTTTGATCCATCTTTTCTTCTCTTTTGCTCACTTTGTCCTAATAACAGTCATTGTGTCTTCCATGAAGTTTGCATTTTCCATTTTCTTCCTTGATCTTCACATACTTCCCTAACCAAGGGCCAACAGGCCCCCAACACTCACCAGTGACTCATCCTGAGGCACTTCAGATATGAGCTTCATGTTTTACTTCGATTCTAGACAGCGCAGTGCAGCCTCTACTTTCTGCTCGATGCCTCCTCTTTTTCCCTTGTGCAAACTGTCATTTCTATGTCTGGTACCCAGTTTCAACTACACCTGGTACCTAGACCCTTTTCTTCATGTTTTTACTAAGAGTTGCGAGTCAACTGGTTGTCATAGTACAACTTCAGTCGGCTCTCATTCACCAAACGTTCCTTCCATTCTCCATTCAACATCTTCAATTGCACAGCTCCTCCCTCTGTAACATAAGTGATCTTGTATGGCCCTAGCCAATGCGTTCTGAACTTCGCAAGATGTTTTATGAACTTGATGTCATATATCAAGACTAGATCACCTTGTTTGAAAGCCTTCTTCTTGATGTGCCTGTCATGGTAGGCCTTCTCTCTTTCCTTATGAACCTGTTGATGGAATCCTGTAATGAATCTATCTTCCTCAAATTCAACCAGCTGTGCAAGCCTCTCTTGAATAGTGTATGGGTCATCCATATCTATAAAGGCAGCAATTCTTAGGCTTGTTACCAAATATTCCATTGGAACAACAGCTTCAAGACCATATACCAACTTGAAAGGAGTCTGCATTGTTAATTTCTTGCAAGTAGTTCTATAGGCCCAAAGTACTGCTGGTACTCTTAGATCTCAATCATCCATGTTCACACTTCAAAACTTGGTTAGTGTTGTTTCCAAAATCTTGTTGAATGCTTCAGCTATCCCATTTTATTGTGGATGATAAGGTGTACTCTTCTAATGGTGGACTACAAACTATTCATTCAGGGCTTCAACTGTCTTATTAATGAAATGTGTACCTTGCTCACTCATAAGGATCTTTGGGCATCTAAATCTAGTTATGATGTCATCAAATATGAAGTGTGCATCTGTAGTTACACTATAGTCCTTAACTACTCTTGCTTCGGCCCATCTAGTCAAGTACTATGTAGTTGTAATTATGTACCTTGCTCCTGTACGTTTTCCTAGTGTGTTTATAGGTCCAATAAAGTCAATGGCCCACTTTTTGAATGCTTGTAGGGTCAGTTGTGGTGCCAATGGCATTTCATCTCTTCTGGATGGTTTCCCAACTCTTTGGCATACATCACAGGCTCTGGAATAGTCTTTAGCATCTCTGTGTAAGGTAGGCCACCAAAGGCCAGCTCTAAGAACCTTCTACGCAGTTTCTTTTCCTGCATAATGTCCTCCTGCGATGCCTTCATGAGATTCTGCTAGGATCAGTGGTCGTTCTACCTCCATAACACACCTTCTCAATATCTCATCAGGTCCCATCTTATATAGATGTTCGGCTATAAGTGAGAAGTCTGCAGCATGCACAACTAGTTGTTTCTTATGAGGAATTGTGTGCTCACTAGGTGCCATTCCTGTTGATAGGAACTGGACTATCTCTGCAAAGTGGTCATTGATCTTTCTAATGGCCAATAGTTGTGCATCCGACAGTGTATCCTCCAAACTGGTCAGCTCTTCGCCATGTTCCAACCTTGACAAGTGGTCAGGGCCTTTGTTCATTCTCCTTGGCTTTACTATGATCTCAAAATCATATTCTTGAAAAAGCAGAATCCATCTGCATATCCTTTCCCCCAACACTAGCTTATCGACTATGTATTTCAGTGTTAAGTGATTAGTAAACATTTTAAAGTGTCCTCCCAACAAGTAGTGGCGAAATTTCTGCAATGAATACACCATGGCTAACCCTTCTCGCTTAGTGGTGGTGTAATTAATTTCAGCAGTTGATAGCTTCCTGCTAGCAAAGGCTAATGGGTGGTCAATATCTCCTCCTCCTGGTTGTACTAACATAGCTCCTAAAGCAATAGAAGATGCATCGACATGCACATGAAACTCCTTGGTCCAGTTTGGGAAAAACATAATAGGCGCAATAACCCTTTTTTGTTTCATTGTGTCAAAGCTCTATTGGTATTCTTCTTTCCAACTAAACTGACAATCCTTCTTCAACAACTTCTCCATGGGCACTATAATCTGAGCATAGCCCTTAATGAACTTCCTGTAGTAGCCTGTGTGTCCCAACGCAGTGTGTAGTTGTTTAACTGAAGTAGGAGGGGGTAGATCAACTATAATGGCGATCTTGTATGGATCTACCAACAATCCTTGTTTACATACAATATGTCCTAACAGAACTCCAAATGGTGAAAAGAAAATACATTTCTTCAGGTTCAAGGCAATTTGGCATTGCCTACATTTATCCAACAATAGACTTAGACATTCAATATGATTCTTCAATAAACTAAAAACAGTCCAATCATCAAAATATGCTTCTAAAAATTTATGCAAAAATTCCTTGAATGCTTTGACCACCACCCTAGAAAAGATGGTTGGGGCATTCTTCAATCTGAATGGCATCACTGTCTATTGGTAGGATCCCCATTCTGTTGCAAATGTGGTCTTATGGCGATCTTCCTTGGCAATCCGGATCTGATGGTATCCTGAAAAACCATCTGTAAAAGAATATACTTCCTGGCCTCCCACATTATCTAACACTTCGTCAGTGAATGGTGTAGGGAGGGGATCATGCAAACAAGAATCATTCATCTTCCTGAGATCTACACATATCCTGATCTCTCATGGCCTTTTGTCTTGTACCACCATAGGGCTAATCCACTCTAACTCTTTGACAGGTTCTATGATTCCTGCTTCCAGCATTCTGTCAAGCTCAATCTTCACTTTTTCCTTATATTTAGGGTTTAGTCTGTAAGGTCTCTGTTTAACTAGTCTTGCATCTGGATTTAAAGGAATCTTCATCTCTCCCATAGGTCCTTTAATGCCCTTCATATCAGTGAACTTGGTTGGAAACAAGTCCTTGTATTCATGTAGTAACTCTGTAATTTTGTCAATGGTAACAACATCCCAGTAATATCCAACATTTGCAAACTTTGGTGTATGCTCTGTTCTAATATTGACTTTCTTAATCTTGATTGGTTGTCCAATGAATGGCAGCTCAACTCCTGGTCCTTCCACATCTCTTTGACCTTCTGTTTCCATGATGTTCACCTTCCTAGGATCATCATCTTCATCAGCATTGATGTTGTAACAGCCTTGCAATTTTTGGAGAGGAGCAGTCCATTCATCCTCTTCTTGTTCCAAAGGAAGGCTAGATGCCTCCTCGAATACTTTATGTCTCACAATCTGTAATGCTTGATCTACTGAGGGATATTGACTTTCAAATAAGAAGGTAGCTACAAAATTCTGAGTCGTACCTTTCCAATCTGTATTGATGAGGCACAACTCTGCTTGGAGGTACCAGTTGATAGGCATTGTGTCCGGCGTGTTAATGAATTTGTGCACCCATTGTTCTTGAGGAATGTTTCTCCAAGCTTCCTCAGAACTCCACACACGGTCCTTTGGACAGCTTCAACCTATGTAGCGAACTTCGCAGCCTTCCACTTGTGTTGAGAACCATGTTGTCATCAAGGTATGAAACTGTACCCAATCTGTAATGTTACTTTTGTGTGCCCCCCACCATCTTGTTGGTGTGGATTTTAAGGCCTCATCCATTTCCAATAATCTCTGTTGTATTGGTACACTTTCTTCAAAGTCCGACAAGAAGGTTTCTAAAGGATTCAAACCATCAAAGGTGGGTAAGTTGCTTACTGTTGTGCCAATCCAATGAACTTCTCTGGTTAATCTAGCACATCTTCTTGTAGATAATTCATACATCTTATTCTATCGGTTCTCTAGTGCTTCTTCTGAGTCTGATGAACATGCACTCTCACTTCGCCAGCTTAAGTTTCCATCGGCTATACGATTAATGTAATCTTGTTGTCTGGTTGTTAACTTAAATATTTTTTCTAGTGCATATGTGTGGTCTTCTTCTCTGATAGGTTCTGTGTATCGCTGACCTTCTTTTGTATCTAAGGGTGCAATGACCCTAAGGCCATCTCTTTCAAAATTCATACGTCTTTTCTTTAAATCAACCACAGTGGCATTATTGAAAACCCAATCAATTCCTAACAGCGTGGGGTAAGGATAGTTATCATCAACTATTTCAATTACCTCAAAATCTGCAAATGTTCTTACTCCATCAAGGTCCATAGGGGCATGTTCTAATCTGCCAAAAGGGCTTACATCGTGTTGATTAGCCATCCTAAGCCTGATAAGAGAATAGATAAACTTCGGTTTTCCCATCAGTGCCTAGGTTTGCTTCATCATGAGATTGACCTCCGACCCTAAGTTGAGGACTACATAATCTATCTCATACTCTCCTATTTGAGCATTCAAATGTAATTACTTATTTTTCCTTCTCTTCTTACCGATTTGGTGTACTACCCTATTCAGTAAGGGTTCTATCTTTCCTAGCTCATATTGGTTGATTAAATTTTGTAACTCTTGTACAGCACTTTCATCCTGAATCAACTTAATGCAAGTATATAAAAATTCCATGAGCTTGCTTACCTCTTTTTCTTCTTTTGGCGAAGCAGACTAATCAAATGCTACAGGCATTCCATATTCTCTCACTTTTGGTCTTGTATTTGATGAGGAACCTTGGTCTCCTCTAAATTCTTTTCTAGCTTCCTCAAACATTTGTCTTTCTTTCTTTGCATCAAACAATTGTGTCTTCTATGTAGCTTTCCTAATTCCTGAATCTTTTGTAGTATTCCCTTGGGTCATTATGCCTTCTCCTATAACAGTGTCTCCTTTGGTTATAACAGCGACTCTAGGGTCTTCTCCATGAGGCTCAGCATATATCAGTTGCACTTGCAGGTTCTGTTGAGGTCATCGTCTTTCTTGAAGCCTAGCTAGCAGCATAGGACAATCTTCTACAACATGGTCAAACGAGCTACAGTAGCTGCAAGTGGTACAAGGGTTTTGACAATCCCTTGCAAGGTGTCATGGTTGTGTGCAGTTATAACAGATTATCTATCCTCGGCCTTGACCCATTTCTCCTCATAGTTCTTCTTGAACAGGTTTGCAAGGTGAACTTCTCTGAACACTCTCTCGTTGCGCATATGTCTAGCTTCTGATTTGTTGTCGTTGTCCAAATTCTTGAACATTAACCTTTCTAGATCCGACCAATCTACTGTATCTTCAAGATTTTCTTCTCATGCAATAGCATCTTGAGTCTCAACTTTAGGAATTGTAAACATTTTCCTCTGGTTCCCTTGAAGAAGTATCTTTCATCTTGGCTGTATGAATCTACTCTGTCAACAACAAACTCTATGATGTAACCTCCAATGGTGCTATCAAACTAGTGATCCATTGCTCATAATATGGTGTTATCAACTCTTTTGACCTTCTTGATTAGCTCCGATGTCCAAACCATAGGAGGTCTAGATCGGATCTCGAACTGGGTATTTGCTAATCTAGCTAGCCACTCATACAGCTCTTGATGGATTCCCCCAAAGAAAATTTTGTGTATATCAGTAAAGATATATGTCTCCAACCAATCCTCTGAACTAAGATTAGGGTTCTTGTTCTAGGCTTCAGGGAATTCCTTTTCTTGATCCTCTATCCACTTTTGAGTCTTTGTCTTTGATGGAAACCACCTTGACATTCCCTCAAGAAGATTCATGTCCCGGCAACAAAACCATTTGTTGGCACAGGGGCAGACCCAGGGTTCAGCTCTAAGAGTACACCAACAAGCCCTAACTATTGGCCCTTTTGACAACACCTACGAAGCAGATGTAGTCTCACTCGAAGAAGTTATGAGGGGGTTGCAGGACAGAGATGTCTACAACCAAAGGGAAGATCAAGTGGATTTCACAGAAGAACAACACAACATTCATATATCACTTATCAGCTTAGATCTATTTCGCACATCTACTTATCAAATCTAAAACAGTAATGCAATCACAGTATATCAATGACAGAGATAAAATACCAATCATACACAACATAAGATGTACGTGGTTCACCCTCTCTCTAGGGATACGTCCACAGAACTAAGCTATAATATATTAAGGTAAAGCATACAGTTTTTGTATGCGCTCTTAGCTAGCATATCTTCCTTCTTCTCCTCTCTTTCTCTCCCCTCCCTCACACCCATTTGTAGGGTTGATCTTAGCACCCAGTTGAAGATCTTACAATACTAGAAGGCTCTCACCCTCAGCACTTCTCTCTCTCGCAAAAACAGTCTCTTAGAACAACAATTAGATCGATCAATAACAACAATGAAAATCTTGACACCAACCCAACCCAGGTCTTCATGACCTCTATTTATACATTAAAATAGCTCACTGACATCCTTAGGCCGAAACCTAGGTGTCCAAAACCCTAGATACCAAAACCCTAGGTCAACTTGACCCGTATTTTCAGGGCTTCATCGGCTTGTCTTTCCTTGCTTCTCGTGTGGTTCTCCAAAGCATCCAATGGTGGATTTTCTCGCTTGCTGAGTTATCCATGATCCTTCTTTCTTTCTTATCTGTCATTCCTGATCTCCTCATTCAATGGCTTGCTTCACTCCAACTTTCCTTCTATTTTTCTCACTTCGTCCCAGTAACAATCACTGTGTCTTCCGTGAAGTTTGCATTCTCCTTTTCTTCCTTGATCTTCACATACTTCCCTAACCAAGGGCCAACAAGCACAGATAGCAAGCAGCAGCAGAGGCATAGAGCTACCAAAAATACAGACCAAAGAAAGAGTAGAAGTAGAAGAACGAAACCCAATCCACTCCATTCCACATGAAAACACAACGATTTACATCAAACCTAGCATGTTGCGCATGGATGAAATCATGGGGAAGACACCCTTGAAGGATTTGGACCACATCTAATTGGTCTTGATGTGGATGCCATCAAGGAAACTACACAAATTGCAGGTTAGTGTCGACCACGAGGTACAGTCTCGTGCACATAAAAACTTAGTCGAGCTACAGCAAGCAACAAAGAAGTGGGAGGCATTGGAAAAATTCTTTGAGCATGCCAATCTCAAAACTCAGGAGCAAAAAGAATGTAGGAATGAACTGGAACAAAGAATGGGAGGAATTTTTTAGAAACTCTCAAGCACCGTGCAAGGAAATGAACTCCCAATAGCAAGAAAGTTTGATCAGATTGTGCAGGCAATTGATCAGTATCAGAAGGAGATCAAGAATCCCCACGAACAGCTCACACCAACCACTCCATCGTTAGTGAAGTATCAAAGGAAGCAGGAAGAAACAACGCAGTTGTAGGATATGGAACAACAGGTTATCATAGCAGCTAAATTGCTCGATAAAGCAGCTCAACTTTGGCCAAGGTTGGAGGAGGAACCACGGGTCTAACCCTGGGACAAGGAAGAAGAAAGGATCAATGCAATGATACAAGAAATCAAACCAAGGAAGAAGACCATAACAATCCCAAAACGAGTCAAAGAGATGTGAGAGATGAAGAAGATGCAGGCAGAACTTATCACTGTGCAAACACAGAAATAGGAGCGTCAGGCTCAAATAGAGCCACTACAAGAATGGGTAGCAGAAATACTCCCATAGGCAAAGGGAGATAAAATACAGATAGCACAAACCCAGGCCGAATGTGCAAGATTGTTGAGTGACGAAGTGGCAGTTCAGGTAGTAGACACCATCAAGGAGAAGACCGTGCAGGCACTGACAAAAGAAACAGAGCTCAAGGAAACGTCCAGATGATCACCAAGGAGATCGAAGAAGCTCAGAATGATTAGGTGACTCAGGACGAGTCACATGTCAGTGTTGGGGGCCTATTGGCACTAGGCTGAAGTGGAAATAAGGATGATCGTGGGAAAGAAAGCATGCAGAAATGGAAGTAACAGCTGGAAGGTAACACAACACGTGCGCATACAAGAAAGTGTGCACAAGGAAAGTGACAACTCGAGGAAGAACAACATGCGCACATGGGAGGAAGATCTAACATTGGTAGGGTTAGGGTTTTCATAATACATTGTAAATGGATAAAGAGCTCGATATATATAAATATAGATACGCAGGTATCATAGAGAGGTTGGTTCACTTTTTGTATTAGTCATAGTTATGTACGAGTTGATGCATTATGTAATACTGTTATGAACCATTTTCATAAGTTGTTGAGCTAAGAATGGAGGAGAGAAAGAATATCTAAGGATTAGATCGCAAGTTGTGGAGCCTGGTGCGATCTAGTTCACCTCATACAGATCTTACCCATCTGAGGGAATTGTAAGCGCGGGGCACTGGAGATGCAAAACTACCATAATAAAAGAGCCAAGAGCCAAATCTTTGTGGATGTAGCCCAGGAGGGGGTAAACCATGGTAATATATGTGTAATGTGATGAATGCATGTATATCTTTGTTTTCTTTCAGCAGTCAATTGTTATGATTAATGAATGAGTTAAGGCATTGTTATGGAATATGATTGTGTTGTTTGGGAAATAAACTGTGAAAGATAGATGCACACCCATGAGTAATAGTAGATTGCAATCATGATTCGTAGTTTATGGTTCTTAATAATAAACCCCTATCTCATACTCAATCCTAGGCTGTAAACACCTGAGTCCAATAGCCACCCATTTAAATCTATCTCGGGTGAGACTACGCAGTGCACTCTGTGTACTATGTTGCCTTCAGGCTTACCAAAAGGGTCGATAGTTTTAGAGGCTTTGTTGGAAACTCGAAAGACATGAACCCTGGGTCAATAACTCAGATGGTAGAGGAGAGTAGTAACCAACAGAAGATGCGCTAAGGATTTATGTGATGGATAAACCATCTAAATGGGAAGACTACCTACACTTGGTAGAATTCACCTACAACAATGGGTATCAAGCATCATTGAATATATGCCCATTTGAAGCACTTTATGGAAGAAAGTGCAATACTCAAGTAAGTTGGGATAATCCAGTTGATAGAGCAGTAGTTGGGCCGTAGTTTCTCAAGGAAATGGAAGAACAAATGCTAAAAATTAAGTAGAATTTAAAGGCTGCCCAAGACAGGCAGAAAATTTATGCTGATAAAAACAGAACCCACAGAGAGTTTAAAGTGGGAGAGCATGTTTTCCTTAAAGTGAAAGCCAATAGAAGTTCCCTGAGGCTGGGAAACTATTCGAAGTTGGCAGCCAAATTTTGTGGGCCATTTGAAATCCTAGAAAGGATTGGGCCAACTGCATATATGTTTGCATTACCTGCATCCATGACTGTACATAATGTGTTTCATATTTCATTGCTTAAGAAATATATACCTGATGCTAATCATGTTATCGATTGGAATGTGATTCAGGTGGAGCAAGAAGGTGTCTTGCAAGTGCAATTGCATCATGTGTGCATATTGGACCAGAAAAGAAAACAACTATGGAATCGATCCATAGGGCTTGTAAAGGTCTAGTAGACCTGGTATGGTCCTGAGGAAGTGAAATGGGAGCATGAGGATGCTATGCGGGAAGAATACCTGCATCTTTTTGAAGATTTTGAAAATCTTGTTGATGTTGTGTAAAAGTTGCACTAAGGACAGTGCAAAAATAAGGGGAGGGGATTCTAATGCCCCAAGGACGTGCCCCAATTATATTATGTATTGTAATCATGTTTATAGGCTAGTGAGCCAAGTGTATATAAGTTGGTGGGATTATCTGTTATTTAGGCCAGAGAGCCTAGGTGTTAAAGGCCAGGAGCCTAATTTTTGTATATGTAATTATGCAGATCATTAATAAAATATAAACATCATTGTGTGTCGACTGACCATGAAGAAAGAGTGATGGGGGACTAAGATTCCACAAGGTTGGGCAAGGGAAGGAGGATAAGTGTGTGGGCCTAGGGGATAAGCTATGGGGCTTACCTCTAAAGGGGATAATAATAATTTATTATTTCCTAAAGGCTAAGGTAGACAATTGACCAAGTGTTGTCCTAAGTTCTTTGAAAAAGAACATGTGCAAAATCGAATGCATGCAACTCCAGGAAGACAAGTGTCAACCTGGGCGCATGCAGTTGAAATATGAAGCGTCAGCTATGTTGGGGGTTCGCGGGTCATTCTTCCATCCTTCACCTGATTCATTCTGCGATTCTTCCATACTTCACCTGAGTTTGTTGGAATCTTTCTCAAGAACCATTTTTCCTCTACACTTGACCTTTGTGTTTTGTTCTCTGGACACGCACCTTGAAACCAATGGGAAAAACCCGTGGACTGATCCATTGTCTAACCTATTCGACCTCTTCATAGTCACACATTCTGAACCCAATGAGAACCCGTGAAATGAGTCGCGTCTTTTGTGAAACTTGAGCAAACCATAATTTTTTATGTCGTGTGTGTTATAACTGTGGGTTGTTGTGGCCACATCATCCCTTGGTTGAGTGTGATTTGTTGTCAACATATGTTCCTTATTGAGCCTTATTGTTGTCCTCCTTGTGTTGTAATGGAGCTGAAGAAACAGGTTTTCAAGCCTGTGTGCAACACTCTTCCCAGGTGAGGGAGGTGGTTGTGATGAGCAGCACATTCTAAGGTTGGGAGGTTCGTGGAAGGTCTGCACGTAGTTGATGGTGTTATTCCAATTGAAAGATAAGTATAATTTATGTGCTTAATTTTATGTTGCGCATAATGCTTGAATGTTATCATGTATTCCGTTGCATGTATGCATTATTGTTAATTCTATTTAAGTCTGTATGATGGTAGTAAATCTATGTTAAATGTGTTAATTTGATTCAATTCATATTATATATAAGTGTATATTCCACAGTAGTGGCATTTTATGGCTTGTGGGTGGCCGAGGATGTTACACAACATAATCAAATGGCTTAAATATTGAAATAATTCTCACCATAATACTGACTTGTACCTCATCGAGCAAGGCCCACTGCCTTCTAGAAGCCAGTTGGTGTGGTGGATGCCATCTACAAAACTGTGACCATCTATGTTGGTGAGTGGGTTTTCCATCTGGGAAAAAGGGTACTTTTGGTCATATAGTCTCTCAACACTCCATATATGCAACCTAAGGGGCTCAAGACATGATCTCCTTAGTTATCCAAAAAATGGGGATAACATGTAATTCCTACTTGGGGACATGTGCTCGACGTAGAGTGCATGAGAACCGCATCATCTCCTGGTAGACCTGTTCCTGCAAGGAAACCTCAAATTGTCAAGTGTAGGATGGCCTACTCATCCTTATTCTCATATGATGATAATCAAAGCCAACTAATCTAAAAAATGAAAATTTTGAAATTTTTTCAATAAATTCTAAGCTAAGCATGAAATCAATATGCAATTAGAGCAAAATGAAAATGAAATGTGTCTAAACTAATATGATAAATGAAGATGAAAATGCATGAAATCAAAATGACTTACCTACTTACCTAGGGAATGGGCCCTGAAGAATTCATGTGCCACCCTGGAAATAATGTTTGAGGAGAGATATGTTTATTGGTAGTGGCATCCTCCTCCCTTATATCATGGATAAGTAGAAAGAGTCTGGTACGAACACTTCCTCTATTTTGTAGGGGCCTAGCCAAAGACTATCGAACTTTTGATGCATTCCTGGTTTTTTTTTATTTTGTCCCATAGTAGAACTTGATCCCCTTCCTTGAAGTCTCTTTGTCTTGTTTTTTGATCAAAAGTTCCTTTTACTTTCTCTTTATTCCTTGGCATTTGATCAAAGGCCACTCTTCAAGTCTCATCCAATTCTACAAGCTAATTGATTTTCCCCTACAATGCTTCCTTATTTGTACTGAATTATTGGGCTATTTGTAGCGCTGGAATTTGGAGATTTATAGGCAAGGGAGCCTCAAATCCATATACCAACTCAAAAGCAGTCCTTCCAGTGGAAGTCTTCTTCTCCCAAACAATCTTTTTCACAATGTTCATGATGTTTTTGTTGTTGGATTCTTCTAATCCATTCCCTTGAGGGTAATAATTCAAAGAGTGTGATAAAACAATCCCATACTTGAAACAAAACTCATTGAGTGTCATTAATCTAAAGGCTTTGGCGTTGTCGGTGGTTATCTTAGCGGGGACTCCAAATCTAGTAATAATTTTTTCCTTAAGGAATTTCATCACGACTTCTTTCGTTGCTTTCTTGATGGGGATAGCTTCCACCCATCTCGTGAAGTAATCAGTGGCAGTCAAAATCCATCAATATATGTTACTAGAATTGTCTTTGAATTCATCAATGAAATTCAGTCCCCATTGTTGAAAGGGTGCTTCTACAATGATTGGTTTAAGGGTAAGGGAAAGGAGGCGTTGATTGCCAGCAAAAAAATGACATGGATGACAAGCTCCAACATATCGATATGTGTCGAAGAAGATAGTAGGAAAATAGTACCCTACTCTTAAAATATTATGGGTTATGGTGTGTACTACAAAATGGCCTCCACAATGTCCTGCATGAAGTTCTGTGACTAACTTATCAGCTTCTTCTTTATCAACACATCTAAGTATTACCCCATATGGGTTCCTCCACCCGAGACCATCTTCAGTTAGGAAATAATTCATAGCTTTCAGTCTTAGGGTTATTCTTTTGTGTTCCACCAAATGATCAGGGCATGTGAGGTTTTTAAGTAATAAATGATGTCTGAATACCATTCATTAATTTCAATCTCACTTAAAATGATGTTGACTTGCTCCTTCTGTCCTACCTCAATGGCCTCTTGATTTCTTTCTATCATCATTTTTTCCAGCCTTTGTCCTTTAATTTTATTATTTGGATTGATTTCCAAATCATATTCATGTATTTGTGACACCCACTTTCCCCTTGATCCAAGGAAATCTTGTTGTGATAAAACTTCCTTTACATCGAGGTAGGGGACAAATTCCTTAATCTTGTTGTATCCCACAACGGTTCAAAAGTGTTTGAGAGACTTGAATAGAGTGTAATCTTGTTTTTCCGTGATGGTGTAATTCATTTATGAGTCCCTAAGATTCTTTCTCATGAAATTTATTGGTTGCTTGTCCGCTTGATCATTTTTTTGTAACAACATGTCTGCAATGGTATCCTTCGAAGCAAAAGAGAAAATGATGAAGTCCTTGAAAAGGTTCAGGCTAACTAAGACTGGTTCGGCATTTATTGCCTCCTTAATAGGTTTGAAAGACAACCTAACTTCACTTTCCCATTCAAAACGAACGTCCTTTTTTAGTAACTTGTTAAGGAATTTAACAATTTCGGTGAAGTTTGGGACGAATCTCATGATAAAGTTAATTTGTCTGAAGAAGGATTGCAAGGATTTATTGTCTTTAGGGAGAGGTATTTTCTTGATGGCTTCAACCATGGAAGGATGTATTGTGATTCCATCTTTAGAAATGAGGTTTCCTAGTAACTTACCCTTGTCAACACCAAAACTTTATTTCTTAGGGTTGAGAGAAATGCCATATTCCCTACATCTCTGGAAGATAGTTCTTAAGTGATGAATGTGTTGTTCCCTGTTTTTAGAAATGGCGGTTAGATCATCTTAATATATCTCTATGATATTTTCGATTAGATATCTGAAAGCATATTCCATGCCCCCCTGAAAAGTATCCCCTGCGTTGGTGAGCCCAAAAGGCATTCATAAATACTTATAGGCTCCCCAATGGGTGGTAAAATAATTTTTGAGTTGATCATCCTCCTTCACCAAAACTTGATTATACCCTGAGAAACCATCAAGCATGGACATCATCTCTGCACCGGTTACCCTTTGGAAAAGATATTCCATGTTTGGTAAGGGATAATTTTCCTTGAGTGAAGCTTGCTTTAAGTTTCTGAAGTCTACACATATCCTGATTTCACCAATATTCTTCCTTACAATAACTGGATTAGACACCCATGATGAATATCTAATCAGTTCAATTATTCTTGCCTCAACCATCTTTTTTAAGTCTTTATGTACTTGTGGGGCAACCTTTGGGTTCATCTGTTTGAGCTTTTGTCTAAAAGGTTTCATGCCATCAATGAGGGGAATGGGTGTTGTATAATGTTTTCCCTGTAGGCCTTTAGATCTTCGTAAGACCAAGCGAAGACAACCTTGAACTCTCTTATAAGTGTAGTCATATTTTCCTTCTCATCGGTTGTTGTTCCTTTACAAAATTTGATTAACTTTATGTATTCTTTTGTTCCAATGTTGCATTCAATAATATCATCACTGATTTTGCTGGAAGGTTTCCCTTTGTACATATCATTTTTGTAAAACAAGTTTTCTAAAGGAATAATTCCTTTGGGTAGGGGACCGTTGTCTACATCGATGATCTCTATGTTTTCCTTCTCATTCAATAAGTTTATTCAGGCTTCAGATAATTCTCCCTCATTTTGTAGAAAGAGGAGAAGTTCACTGTCGTTTTCAAAAACTTGCCAATGTTCCAAGTTGTCAGGTAATGAAGGTCTGAAGTTGACTTCTACCTTGTAGAAGTTGATTTCTTTGGAAAGTTGTAAGTTTGAAGCGAAAACAACAAGACTATCTGCCAAGTGATTTTCTTCCCTAGGGATGGCTTCAATAGAAAAGTTGTCAAACCTTTTTATGGCATCCCAGATAGCATCTCTATATTGTTTTAACCTTGGGTTTTTTGCAGCAAATTTCCTATTGACTTGTGAAATAATTAGGTCGGAATCCCCTTTAACATGCAGGTTCTTGATGTTCATATCGATGGCCAGGTTGATGCCCAGGATAAGGTCTTCGTACTAAACAATGTTATGTGTGCAGTAAAACTCAATTCTGTATGAAAAAGGGTGGTCTCGTTATCTGGCGACCGTCAGACTAATCATGCACTTGAGCCTGTACTTGAGTGTGCACCATCAAAATCTAGGCCCCAATACCCTTCTTTTCTTTCTTCGTCTACGAAAGTGGAATCCACCAAAATAAACATGTTGTCTATTCCTTCGTCGAGAACCTAATGGTTTACGTTTTCATGACCCACAAAATTTTCAGTTTTGGTACTGTCTTGGAGAGACACTTGCTCTTTACCTTTATTGATCTCACACCTCGTTTCATCTAGAGGTTTTATAAAGATTTGCTAAAAGTATTGTGAGAATTTCACTTCGGCCAACTCTGTTGCTTGCCTCTTTTCTAATTCCAAGATCTCATTTGGTGGGCGAAGTGTTTTTTCAAATGTTGTCTCTCTCTCTTCTTCTAAAAGTTTCATCATGAGACAACCTTCCCTTTCAGCTGCTTTCTCTTGTTCCTCTTGTAGGTAAATTTTGGCATCATAGGGAAGTTCTGGTGAAACAAAGTCATCAATCTGATTTATCTGAAGAATCCCCTTGGGGTTCTCTCCTCGTTGTATGATAGAAGTAGCCAAGTTTTCTTCTATTTCACATGCTCTCTCTTGAGATTTAAATAGAGTAGTAGGACGTTTCCTAACTAGGCACACATACAGATCTTTCATATTTGATATATATATATATATATATATATTGAGAGTGGCAACTTGAGGAGGTTTCAACTCCTGGGGAAAACATCTTATGAGGGTGTTAAACGTATCGTTGAAATACCTTATATCTTCCCTTGTTTTTATTTTGCAGTTGTGGAGCTGATTACACAAAGATTGATAATCTCTCTTTTTCTCTAATCTTTTCGTGAAAAGTTCCTGAAAGAAGTTCTAATTTGTGATTGTCCCTAGGGGAATGTTGTCAAACCAATCTTTGGCATTTCCAAAAAAAGTGTAAGAGAAAAAATTCATCAAGATATCCTCATGTTGGTCACAAGATTCTAAACTACTCAGGAAAAGATACAAGTGATCTTTTGATTCAATAAGGTCTTCCCCTCAAAATATGGGCAGCCATTCTTTGAAGTCCTTTGGGAGAATATGAGGAGATCCAGGGATCTTTGTTATGTCCAAAGGTTTGTGTGCCTTCTTGTTTTGTATGCTCCAAGTAACGCTTGGTGAAGAGGGTATGGGTGAAGGTGGAGGTGTGGAAATAGGAGGCTAGGAGAGGTAGAGGATAAATTATGAGGAATGGGGGAATTTGGGGGATTAGGGCCTTTCAGTTGTGCTTTACAACCCCTGGAGGGTTTGTTGGTTGCACATTTCTTTGGTGGCATGGTGGAGTCTCTAGACAAGCCCTGTTTTAGGAAATTTTTTGTCGATAAGGTGGAAAGGTAACGTCATTTGGGTGGAGTTGCAAGGTAAGCTAAGGGAAAGGATTTGGGATAGCTTGCCAAAGTGTCATTAGGGTACGAAGAAGATTCAAAATTTTCACCATAAATGGTGCCAAAATTTTATAGCACAAGTTGTAGGTTGGGAAAATCCGGACCCAACCACAAAGCAAGTGCTACAACTTGGGAATCCTGCACCCAATGTCACCTCAATCAGGTCCCTCACTTTAAGGGTGACTAGGTCACTCTAGGGAGGCGATCTTGGTGACCCTATGGGGATTGAGATGGATATGGAGGGAAGTGGAAGTGAATCCCATAGAGGTCAAGTCTAAGTGGAGTGAAATTTGTGGAAATAAGTCTTGGGAAGGTCCAAGGGTTTCCAAGTGTGTTGAGTAACCTATAAATGGTGAAATACCTGCCCGAGACACAAGAAAAGACACTTTGCAATTATCTATGCTAGTTGGATAAACAATTTAAGCTTGTTGTACCTAATTTTCATAAATATATAACAGTATATATCCGCAATAATATGGTACTATAATCTACTCAGTAAATGCTAGAGATCAAGTAGAAAATGCAAGAGAAAGACTAGCAAATAACTAGCTAAACTCGAGATGAAGAACCAATAACCTAGCAATAAAAGATAAGTTTGTTGTAAACACTTGTATGCAGAAAATTATATAATCCTTATGGATGTAAAATTAAACGTATTAAAGAAATAAAATCAGCCACTAAAATCCCCTCAAGATTTTCCAAAAAGTGTGTTGGACCAAGGAGAAAAGGTGTGCAAACTTTGAGCAAAATCCAATGGTTGATAAGAGAGTTATTCAAGCAAAATATTTAGGGTTTTTGCAGCCTTAATGGATGAATATTTAATTTTGTAACAGCAGCAAGAAGTAGTGGGAGAGAGGGGACGCCCTAGTATGGGAAGACTCCTCTCAATGAGGCAAACCAACTTCAAGCAAGAAACCTTTCAAAAGATCAAAAATTATGTTTCCCAAGGCAATGATTTTATATATCCAATGAAAAAAGTATGACTAGTGCCTTTACTATTGGGTTGATGGATTCAAATAAAAAAATAGCTATAGAAGCTACCTCGTTGGGGGTTTAAGCCATTTTACTTCCCAAGGCAAGCTTCTTTGGATGGGATTTAAGCTAAGAGGGTGTATGCATGTATACTTCTCTTAGCAAACACTTGTATAATCAATGAGATGAAGCATAAAATGATGAAGACTATGGTGGGGGTGCATGCCCTTATACTTCCCACCTAGCTCCTATCATAACAATACTTGAATTGAAAAAAATGATAGCAAAATAGTAAAAGACCATACCAAGATCAAGAGAAATGCCAAGATAATCCACCATAAGTGCTAGAAAAAATCATCCAAATCTAGTGCCTCACTCCTCCATCAAACATTAATCAATATAGCCATAAATAAGTTCACAAGAGACAAAAAGAGCCAAGTGTAGCGAAAATTTCAAACAAATTCCTCTCACAATGAGGGAGAGTTGTGTTTAAAATGAGATCTTATGATCTCTATTTATACAAAATGTAGCTAACATAGTTTGTCTACATACTTTATGGTAAAACACAATATTAGGGGTTAACAACCCTAATCTTTCCCCTTTTACAAAATAATACTAAAAAATTCCTTTAAAATTTCACTTTTGCACAAATAAAACCCTAATTTAGAAGGACATCACACCTTTAGGGGACAGTTTGGCATTAGGAGCAAGTCGTTGGTGTATGAGGAGGGTGTATAGGCTTTCCAAAGCCATGTATCAAGCATCCAAATGTATTCCTTCAAGTTCAATACCCAAAACTCCTCAAAACATCCAAGTGCCAAAGCGTATCATCTCACCACCATGCCCTACCACCCCCACCCCCCACACATGATGTCATGCTCAAAAAAGAGGACGTTTTTCCCATCCTAGGAAAATCGTTTGGTAAGTGAGAGTTGGGATATGTCGCCAAGTCATCATAAAAGCCTTCCAAGTCTGATATTTCTCATCCATCATGCGAGCCCTTGACATCCAACCTGTTGGCTTGTAGCCCCATGGAAGCCCAAACTAGGCTTGTTCTCCCAAAACTATCCACCAACTAGGTCCTGCAAAGACAAATGAGCATGCCCTCCAAGGATATCAAGTCATAACATCATGATAAGTGATTCCAATAAATAAATAATCCATCTAAGCATGTTCATCAAAGATCATTATATCAAACAATTAATAGCTCAAAGACATTATGCGACTTGTCAAGCTTGAATACGGGAGGGTTGACGAGGTGTCCTATTGGGTAGATCTTTCCCTAGGTCAAGGAGAGTTTCCAAGAGATCCCTCTCTAAGAAATGTAAAGTGGATGAAGTGGTTAGGGTCAAGACTTAATGGGCATAGGGCTCATGACATACAATGGGTCGTAGTGTCTCATTCATGGGTGCCTTTGTAGAGGGTGTGTGGTACATTCGACCGTAATGCACTTTTTCCAAGCCCATCAACTACCTTTTATCTTTCTTTCTTTATTTTCTTTTAATATAGCATAAGGAGAGGTTGAAATTCACTACCCTAGCTTGGTGACCAGGAGATGGTAATGTAACCCACAAACACCTAATGGAAATTATAAGGGTGTTGCGTGATGAGACCCCCTTTCTCTTAGCCACGAAACTGAGAGCCATTACACTGGTTCAGTGACCAGGTGATGGCAATGTCATACCACTAGATATTCATGGACGTGATAGGTCGACTCGTGATGATACCTCCTATCCTTCAACTAACCTTTTAAGCATTATTTATTATATTGTGGGTCCCCTTTACTCAAAGATAAGTGTTTCATTGTTTTATTGGGTGATCCCTGGGTGAAGCATATGGAAGGTTTATATAAGGCTTTTATCTTCTACCCAACATAAACTACTATGGGCCTTCTTCCCCTTCTTCCCATAGAATGAGGGACAACCCCTTCTTGGGTCAATACACCCTAAAATCCCAAAAGATAATGAAATGGAGGGGAATAATGATGGAAAGTGGTAAGTATGGTTGGGAACGGTACGATGGCTCATTAAGGGAGTTCCCAGTAGCAAAACCATCCCTAACGAAAACCACTTAGTAGGGCACAATGTCAACCACCAAGGTGAAGCAGGGAAAAAGGCATAATGTCCAAGCATATATCATGAAATCTACAGTAGTCTAGGATACAACATAATCAAAAGGATTAAATATTGAAATGATGCTCACCATAATACTAACTTGTACCTCATGGAGCAAGGCGCACTGCCTTCCGGAAGTCAGCTGGTGTTGTGGATGTCATCTGCAAAACTGTAACCATCTGTGGTGGTGAGTGGGTTTTCCATTTGTGCAAAAGGGTACTTATGGTCATGTATTCTCTTGACACTCCATATCTGCAACCTTAGGGCCTCAACACATGATCTCCTTAGTTATCCACAAAATGGGTATAACATTTAGCTTCTACTTGGGGACATGTGCTCGTCGTAGAGTCCATGAGAAGCATAGCATCTCCTGGTAGACCTGTGCCTGTAAGGAAACATCAAATTGTCAAGTGCAGGATGGCCTACTCATCCTTGTTCTCATATGATGATAATCAAAGCCAACTAATCTAAAAAAAAGAAAATTTTGACACTTTTTAAATAAATTCTAAGCTAAGCATGAAATCAATATGCAAGTAGAGAAAAATTCAAATTAAATCCATCTAAACTAATATGAGCAATCAAGATGAAAATGCAAGAAATCAAAATGACTTACCTACTTACATGTGGCATGGGCCTTGAAGAACTCATGTGCCACCTTGGAAATAATGTTTGAGAATAGATCCATTTACTGGTAGTGGCATCCTCCTCCCTTCTGTCGTGGATAAGTAGAAAGAGTCTGGTTCAAACACTTCCTCTATTTTGCAGGGGCCTGGCCAAAGACTATTGAACTTTTGATGCATTCATGGTTTTTCTCTTATTTTTTCCCACAGTAGAACTTGATCCCCTTCCTTGAAGTCTATTTGTCTTGCTTTCTGATCAAAATTTCATTTTACTTTCTCTTAACTCCTTACCATTTGATCGAATGCCATTCTTCGAGTCTCATGCAATTCTACAAGCTTATTGATTCACCCTTGCAATGCTTCCTTATATGTATTGAATTGTCGGGCTATTTGTAGCACTGGAATTTGGAGATTTATAGGAAAGTGAGCCTCAAATACATGCACCAAATCAAAAGGAGTCCTTTTGGAGGAATTCTTGGTGGTTGTGCGGTCGGCCCATAAGGAATACTTGATCTTATTGTCCCAACTCTTCTTGTTCTCCCCGACAATCTTTTTAACAATGTTCATGATATTTTTGTTGTTGGATTCTACCAATCCTTTCCCTTTAGGGTAATAATTTGAAGAGTGTGATAAAACAATACCATACTTGAAATAAAACTCATTGAGTGTCATTGAGCTAAAGGCTTTGGCATTGTCGGTGGTTATCTTAGCACGGACACCAAATCTATTAATAATTTTGTCCTCTAGGAATTTCATCGCGACTTATTTCGTTGCTTTCTTGGTGGGGATAGTTTCCACCCATTTGATGAAGTAATCAGTGGTGGTCAAAAACCATCAGTATCTGTTACTACAATTGTATTTGAATTCATCGATGAAATCCATTCCCCATTGTTGAAAGGGTGCTTCTATAATGATTGGTTTAAGGGGAAGGGCAGGGAGGCGATGCTTGTCGATAAAAATTTGACATGGCTGACAAGCTCTAAAGTATGGATGTGTATCGAAGAATATAGTATGCCAATAGTACCCTACTCTTAAAATCTTATGGGCCATGGTGTGTGCTGCAAAATGGCCTCCACAATGTCCTACATGAAGTTATGTGACTAACTTATCAACTTCTTCTTTATCAACACATCTAAGGATTACCCCATCTAGGTTCCTCCACCCTGGACCATCTTCTGTTAAGAAATAATTTATAGCTTTCAGTCTCATAGAACTTATTTTGTGTTCCACCAAATGATCAAGGTATGTGAGTTTTTTTAAGTAATAAATGATGTCTAAATACCATTCATTGTTTTCAATCTCACTTGCGATGATGTTGACTTGCTCCTTCTGTCCTACCTCAATGGCCTCTTGATTGCTTTTTGTCATCATTTTTTCCATCCCTTGTCCTTTAATTATCTTAGTTGGCTTGATTTCCAAATCATATTCCTTTATTTGTGACACCCAATTTCCCCTTGATCCAAGGAAATCTTGTTGTGATAAAAACATCCTTTAAAGCGGGGTGGGGGACAAAGGCCTTGATCTTGTTGTATCCCACATAGGTTTGAAAGTGTTTGAGAGACTTGACTAGAGAGTAAGCTTATTTTTCTATGATGGTGTGATTCAGTTATGAGTCCCTAAGATTCTTTCTCATGAAAGATATTGGTTGTTCATGCCCTTGATCATTCTTTTGTAACAACACGATTGCAATGGTATCTTTCGAAGCAAAATAGAAAATGATGAAGTCCTTGGAAAAGTTTAGGCTAACTAAGACCGGTGCGATAGTTATTATATCCTTAATACATTTTAAAGACAGCCTACCCTCACTTTCCCACTCAAAATGGGCATCATTTTTTAGTAACTTGTTAAGGGGTTTAACAATTTCGGCGAAGTTTGGGACGAATCTCCTAATACAGTTAATTTGGCCGAAGAAGGATTTCAAGGCTTCTTATCTTTAGGAAGAGGTATTTTCTTGATGGCTTCAACCCTGGCAGGATCTATAGTGATTTCATCTTTAGAAATGATGTTTCCTAGTAACTTACCCTTGTCAACACCAAAAATTGATTTCTCAGGGCTGAGAAAAATGCCATATTCCCTACATCTATGGAAGATAGTTCTTAAGAGTTGAATGTGTTGATTCATGTTTTTAGAAATGTAGGTTAGATCATATTGATATATCTCTATGAGATTTCCAATTAGATGTTTGAAAGCATGGTCCATGGCCAGTTGAAAAGTAGCCCCTGCATTGGTGAGCCCAAAAGGCATTCGTAAATACTTATAATTTACCCCAAGGGGTGGTAAAAGTAGTTTTGAGTTTATCATCCTCCTTCACTAAAACTTAATTATACCCTAAGAAACCATCAAGCATGGACATCATCTTTGCACAGGTTACCCTTTGCAAAAGATATTCCATGTTTGGTAAAGGGTAATTGTCCTTGAGTGAAGATTGGTTTAAGTTTCCGAAGTCTACACATATCCTGATTTCACCAGTCTTCTTCCTTACAATAACTGGATTAGACACCCATGATGAATATCTAATTTCTTCATTTATTCCTGTCTCAACCATATTTTGTAACTCTTTCTGTACTTTTGGGGCAACCTTTGGGTTCATCTGTCTAATCTTTTGTCTGAAAGGCCTCGTGCCATCAATGAGGGGAATGGTGTGTTGTATAACATCTTCCTGGTAGGCCTTTTGAACTTTGTAATCCCAAGAGAATACATCCTTGAACTCTCTTATAAGTGTATTGATATTTTCCCTCTCATCAGCCGTTGTTCCTTTACAAAATTTGATTAACTTCGGGGATTCTTCAATTCCAATGTTGCATTCAATAATCTCGTCACTAATTTTGTTGGAAGGTTTCCCTTTATACATATCATTTTGGTCAAAGAGGTTTTCTAAATTCTAAAAAGAAAAGTTGCAAGATCACTTCTTAATTAGCGCTTGTTTTCACGACTGTTCGTTACTCAAGGGTGAATGATAGTTAAAATGATGGTGTTTTTTGAGGCTCGACTCTAAAAAGAAAGCAAAAATAATGAGATGCAATTATTCTTATTCGATGAACTTCTATTTATGGGAAGGAAAGGAGTTTCTTTCTTTTTATCACTAACAAACACTCAAAAGAATGCAAAACCAAATGCAATTTGTTCCCAAAAATAATCCACACATTCTCCAAATTATCAAAAGAAAATCTTTCAAGTTTCCAAAACCAATGCATGTAGAGTTCTGCAAATTTTCTTTGTTTGATTTTTAGATGCAAGAAATGATATGTTTATAATGCTTGTTTCTTTCAATAGCAATGAAATAGTTCACAATTACAATGACATAGAACAGGAAGCAAAATATTATCCAAATAAATATACTCACAAAAGAGATAAAAGAAAATCAAACTTACTCTAACAGAGATCCAAAGAAGACAAGAAATCAAGAAAATAACACTTAACAATATTTGCAAAATGAGTAGCAATATTTGAAAAAGTATGTTTCAACTACCAAATGGCGGGGCTTTCCTTTCTAAAATGATTTAGGGGTTATGACAATTGTTTTCATGGTGTCAATTGAGTTGCGACACTTACCAAAAGTGTATAAGGCATGTTATGACACTTATGAAACTTGCGACAATTTGAGTGTGACACTTAGGATGTGATATTCACACCACATGCGACACTTGTGACACTTATAATGTGACGTTTATGTGACATGCAACACTTGTGACACTTAGAACATGAGGTTTGTGCCACGTGCGACACATTATGCAAGTGTGGAAATTTGATGTGTAATAATGGACGGGTTGCACTCCACCTTCACAGATGGGTTTCACACCACCATCATTAGACTACACTCCACCTTCATGAAGTTGTTGTCCATTGTTGGCCTCATTATTGGTGTTTCTCTCTTTTTTAAAACAAAAAGACACATTCATTTGTGGGTGAAATCAATCGTGAATATATTTACAAGTAATCAACAATTAAATTCCAATGATTTTACTTGTGATGTCGTTCAAAGGGGAAGATTGTGTTTTCCCCATGCTTTGTGAATGTTCAACCATGGCTTGAAAGCCGAACTTGAAAATGAGTCGGAGGTCTTCTTCTACGGTCACAATTTTGAATTGAACCCCCTGCATTGCACAAGATCTCAAATTTGGCTTATTGGATGCAATTAAATAAAAGTTAGATTATGATAGGAATGATATGGTTTAATTGTTTAGCACTTACAATTAGTGCTTTTAGTTTCACGTAACCACACTGTCTAAGTTTGTGCTACCTGTGTTTTTCTATTCTTTCCTTGGTTGCTTTTGATGTTTTCAGGAGCCTACAAAAGGTTTCCAATATGTTGTATATGGCAATTTTTATATAGAACGAACAAAAATTCAGCATATTAAATTCAAAATAAAATATGCCTTCCTAGACCAGGTGGCGTCTTTCCCTATTTTCTCATTGTCTTATCCTTTGCATCCTACGTTGGATTCTTCCACTCACTCTCAGGAATCACTGGAGGACACTCATACCTAGGTTTTTCTGCAAATGAACTCTATATTGGTCCCTCACATATTTCAAATATGTATCAGATAATGAGGTGACTCCAATTTTGTTGAGGGATTCACCAAACAAGTCGACCAAGTGGTCAATAAGATCATTTTTTAAACTGGGATTCTAAGCATTCCACTGTGTGCATATGGTGGGCCCAAAAATATCTTAGGCCTTGTCAACCATATTCTTAAAAAAGATGTTGTTTCCTGTGGAATAATATGATCATTAATTTAAAATAATTGGAGAGATGTATCTTTCAATTAGATAATAAGAAATAATTAAGACATTAATAAATACCTGAGATTTTTTGTATCTTGATCGGAACAATGTTCTTGTCCACCAAAAAGGTAATTGGTAGTTTTCCCTTTCTAGTAACATGTGATGATCTGGGAAAGAAATTTGTAGAATCACCAATTGGCTCATCTCCACCATCATGTGCTTGGTCTAGTGTGCATTTGAGGGTGTTTCATGGGCCCCAAAAGGTACAATTTTCTCAGTCATGGGGTTATCAGCCACAAGCGAAGAACCAAAGAGATTTGTAGGTATGTGGCTCATGGTAGGATGCTATGGTGTTTGAGCATCATTGTTATCAACAATAGCCTCAGCAGCAGACTGTTGAGAAGCTATGAATAAATTCTATATAAAGAAAACATTTTTTATTCAGATCATATAAAATTAGCAAAAAAAAAATTCATAAATGACATATGTGATAATAACCTTTTTAAAAGATAGCGTTTACCGCATATTGTTGCATATCTTCCATAAAAAACTCTACATCTTTGTGTGGTCTCCTCCATTGCTTCACACCTACCCAATGGAATAAGTTCCATGTTTTCCTTTCTCACGAACTTTTTAATTGTCTCCATAGGGTCCAATTCAAACAATCCATCATTGTCACCCACATTGTCAACATCAAGTGTCAACAACTAAATATATCAACAAGAAAACAAGTTAAATCAATTATTAAAACAATAATAAAATTCACTTTAAATGGATATGGATATTTTTAGTCTTTTACCTTCTTTGAGGCCAATGCCTTCCCATGATCACCCTGCCACAATATAAGAAGCATGACATATTAAAATGTTACCTTATAATATGAGAAGCATGAGATATTAAAATGAATGTTAAAGATAAAAAAAAATAAGAATCATTAAATAGAGGTCGGTTGAAGTTATGGTGTCAACATCCATCTTCTACAATGGATAAAGATCCATTTTCATTCATCTTCCTACGAACACCATTCATATGTGCATAATTTGTCTAACGACATACATATGTTGAAAATATTCATCTAAACCATATTTTCAAGAAAAAAAATGTCATTCTCTATTCCATAAACATCCTAATTTGTAACAACTATCAATTGTATACAAATAAAAGAAAAATAATACTTTCACCAAATGCTCATTAATATGGTTTAATAATGACTTAGATTGAGAAGGGTAAGCTCGAAATGGTGGAATGATGATGAATGGTGTACATGCTAACAAGGTATGAGCTTGGCTAGTTCCAAGGTACGTCGGAGCTAAAACGGAGATATGGTTTTAAAGTTGTAATGTGGTGGAACTCTTTCAATAATATTCTTCAATTTCTCACAACCTTGAAAATTGTTTCATACACAATGATCAGAGGACTCTCGACCCAAGAGGAATTTTCCCATATGTATTAGACATCTGGAATTTAAAAGGGATGGATGGATGGATTCAGAAGAAAAATATAATAAAACATGCAAGATATTCATGTGACATCTTCATAAAACACTTAGGACAACTTCATTCTTAATACATTCAAAGATATCAGAATACTTTTGCATGCATTCAGTCATATCAAACATAAAAGGGAAAGAAATTGGTCATTTATTATGAAGTTGATTCCAATCACATGAAAAATACCATACATTCACAAAGAATATAATGTTAATTCATGCATAAGGCTTTTATTAATGAGAAAAATAGATCTACAATGTATCAAGAATAGGTATGACATTTGGAGTACAATACAATAATACAGACTGATACGACCATGGTGAATGAATCTCTACAGTCCCTCTATCCTCTTCTCATAATTTGTCTCTTCTTATGTGAGCTATGTTGATCTGGCAAACCTAAGAACAAGTTACACTATGATTCCCAAAAATGTTGACCCTTCAATAATGTGCCTTGTTTCTCCTTTATAGATACAATTATACACAAAAAAACTTCTTCAAACATATTACTTCTTCTTTACTCTTGAAATATTTTTACCTTAGTAAGTAAAAATTAATGTACATGAACAATTACTCAGTAAAATCTTCCCTTAAGGAGTTGGGCGTGTGCCACTCGATTCGCCTTGTCTTCCCACTAGTAATTTAGCAAATTGACACATTCTTTTCCCATCAAATACTTATGATCATTCATGTTTCTTACTGCCTCATACAAATTAGTGTATTTCGCATCAAATGGGGGAGGTGAATTCCTGAAAATCATTTTCAGATTGTGCAACTGCGCAAAATCCCCTGTGACCAATTCTACTACATCTTGCCCCTTCAAAGTGCCATCAAGATTTTCAAACTTGTTTTCAATGTTCATCTTGTCATCTAATAGCTTATGATTGTTCATTGGATACAAATCCCCATTTCCATTCCAAAATGATGGTAATCCATTCTTGATGACATCACTAAAAATCTTCTTAAAAGTAGAGATTTCGTTCATAAGATCATGGCCCTTAGTTTCCTCATTTTGCAACAATATCATTTTTATAATGACTCTTTTAGCATCCCTCACAATGTTGGTTCTATCATTGACTTGCAAATACTTCAACTCTTCTTTAGTTTTGTTGTTCAATAACTTTATTATATCAGCTGCCAAATCAATTTTATTCTCCAACTCATTCGTTGTTCTTTATTCTGTCTTTGAAGACTAAGGTGATTAGATCAAGCTCATCCTACATCAAGGTAAAATAAGACCAATTCTTAAAAATTGTGTTAGCTATGTCATCCCAAATGGTATGCTTATCTTTTTTCATGCCTGGTCTCCCTGTCACCCTTGCCTTTATTTTATTTTCTTCCTTCTAAGCTCCCTCTTTAACAACATTAATTTGTGCCAAAAGTACTTATCTTCTCTACACCTGATCTTCTAGTTCTACTACCTTGGCATCTCTTTGCTTCGGTTGGTTTGTCACAGTGTCCAACTCTATCTCCTTCACACTCAAATCATCCATGACTTTTGATAAGCCCTCATATAGGTCCAATGGAGCAGTTTGCATTGTAGCTGACTTGGCTACCTACAATCGCTGAGTTTGCTAGACTTTCAAGGTTTCAATTTTAGCTTGTAGGTGTTCTATGATCTTTCTACTTTCCAATAATTGTTGGTAAATCTAATCATTTTCCTTGTTACTAGCACGTAGCTCTAGGTTATGAACATGTTGTACATCATGAAAATTTAGCTTTTTCTTAAGCACCTTAATCTCATTGTTCTTCTATTTGATTAGGTCTCCTACAACAATAGGATTTTTAGGATCTTCTCCCGGGGAAATAATCTTCCTCTCCAACTCATTAATATGAGTTATATTGCCTTTAGTGTTCAGCCTCTCCTTCTTCAAGTGATTGTTTATTTTGATTACCATATTTTTCATCTTCCTCTCACTAGCAGAGGACTGCAAGACCCCTCTATACAACATATCACTTGTTTGTTGGTGAAATCCAATCATATCCATAGGGTGCATATCCCCAAGATTTACTCTCATTTGAGTGGATTTATAATATGTAGGAAAAAAAGGCTTAAGTACCTTTGAATCTAGTATATCCAAATTGAATGTACCCTACCGGTAATCCACATCAAATAATAACTTTGTTTGAGTTGTGTTTTCTCCCCGAACCCGAGGATACATTTCCTTTTTCAAATCTTGATTTTTTTGTTTATATCCAAATACCGAGAAAAGAGTAAGGGATACTTATCTTTGAAACTTATCTTTGAAAAGAGTAGAGGTCTTTTAAACTTCTATTATTGACAATAGATCTTAAGTGAGGTGATCAATAGTAATAGCAGGTCATTTTGAGGCTTAACTAGTTTCACTTGATCCTTGTCTGATTTGCAATATACCCTTGTCATTTCATGTAAACTCGGCTAAAAAACCCTATAAGTCTAATTGTTGATCACCTTTAGGCTTTTTTCTTAGTTTCTCAATCAACTAATCATCGATATTCATTTCACAATGCATGTTTGAAAATGTCCTCTTTCCAATTTGTAATTATTATTTATAAGGAGTCTAAATTACATTGGATTGGTCCATTGACTGAGTGGTAGTTTGATTTTGGGTCTTTACCTCTAGAACCTTCTTAACATCTTCCCGTGAATCCAAGTTAGCAATTCTTTCCACTACAGAATTTGGTGGATTCTTTTACATGGGTCTTTTGGCTGCAATCACACCATGTGGGTCATACACCCATTTACTTCCTTTTTAAAAATCCAACTGTTGTAGCATTTTTTATGTAATATCTATAGTAGTTCTAAGCTTGACCAAGAAATGGATAACCTCTTGAGGCAACTTGAAAGTGATAACTTGCTTATGTGGGAAAAATGAAATTGATCTTAAATGAGCCTTTGTCTAATGTATTCTAAAGCAAATATTCTTGGATTTAGGACAATTGGCAACTTGTATGGATCCTATTCAAAACCATATACTCTAATGATGGTTTGATCCTTAGCCAGGTGCTAATCTCCTAATCTAGTATATTTTCTCAGTTGTAGTATCTTTTTAAACTCAAGAAACATCCTAGGAGGTTGAGTGCCATGGAGAAGAATGTAGCATGCAATCATGAACTTATTTACATAAAGGTTGAAACCTTTATTCTGGTCTTGTTTCCTCGCCTCCTTAGTCCACTCAATTACTATCTTGGTTTTACCTGAATCATCTATTTTTTTATCCCAAATCTCTCAAAATAGGAAGAATTACTACAAAATACTCTGAGGTGCACCAAGTAGGCCTGGTACCTAAACGACATAGTGTTGTGGAAATTTGATAATTGTACATTTATGACTTCCTGTAGGAACTAACAATAACCAAATTTTGTGAATGTGATTGACTCTGGTGGAAATAAGACAAAAAGAAACCCTAAAATGGTCTCATCTACTACTCTATCATGTTCATAGCCTAAAACTTGACAAATCGTGGTAATATCCTACCTTTCCAGATCATGGAAGATGGTGGATTTGAAAGGAGGTGGACCAATTGGTAATGGGGCATGAGGGGCTAACCAATTACTTAATAACTTATCTAGTTTAGACTGCGATAATGCTAGGTACTTAGAGGCAAGATAATCATCATCTAGGGTTTCATATGCAACACGGTCTGAAATTTGGAGTATTTGGGCAATGGATTGTTTACTTATTTGACAGACTATCCTAGAATCCTTTACATAAATTATTTGTTACCTATCCACCTCGTAATTAGAAGCACACCAATTGACTAATTCTGGAAAGTCATAAGTTTGTGGAATAGTTGATCTGGCGAGGTTTGATTCCCATAAGTGCAAGTAGTCTCAACCATTGTTAGCATCAAAATGGGCTCTCTGAATTAATTGGTGAAAGTAGAGGAAAGACAGAGCAGGGTCGAAAACATCCCCTTCCCTCTCCTCCAAGTGGTCATTAGATACAGTCATTTTCTTGGATGGTCAAATTTGGATAGGGTTCGATTGAGTCACAATTTGATTACTTTTAGGGGTAAAAGAATAAAAAATAGATGTAGGTTTGGGTAAATTCAATCCTCTTGTGAATTCCAAAAGATGAATTCTCTATTAGAACCCTAGGAATAGTCCCAAAAATTGCAGGTCCAACACTTGTGGCCGAAGTCGATGACCTTTCCTTCTTCTTCCAAATATTTATTACAAATAGCCTCACACAATCCTCAACCACATGCCCTATCTCATGACATCATACACACATGAATGGTACATTACCATAATCCAGTATCTGAGTGTAGTCCTAGTCCCCTACTTCCACATATATGCTCTCCACCAAATCCTCTGATAAATCTATACTTACCAAAATCTTAGCAATTGACCTATACATAGAATACTTGATCCAGGTGGACATTGGTTGCAACCCACCTATTCCACTAACTAAAAATTATAGTTTCCATCTTGGCAGTTTTTCTACAGTTTTTCAGGTCCCAAAACTTCTGAGGTCGTTTTGACCCCTTAAACGACGTTTTTTTGACTTGGCATTGCCCAATAAATGCTTGTTTGGATGTTTTGGGCCATTCAAAATGTATACTCCCTAGATAGACCTTTCTGAAGGGGTATCGAGCACCCAAAATGGAGATCATATGCAAAATTTGTTCCCTCGAGAAGTTGACGTATCAACTACCCCCATCGGGGCCCACAAACCTTTTGGCATTTCATATTCCAAGTTTAAGGTTTTAGATGTTTAGGGTTTTCTCATTCATGCTTAATGTTAAAAATACCTTTAAAGCCTCATTATAATCAACTTCTTGCGAATGAGCGTAGCCGACATATCTCTCTTCAGAGATAAGCTACTACCATTCTAGCTAGCATGTGTACTTTGCATTTTACAATCTTTTGTATTCCAGATAATCATTAATAGAATCTTAGTTTAAATATATTAATGTGTTCCTTGCAATATCTATGTGCATTTCCTTATTATATCTCTGTTATATTTTTGCCTTCATGTCGTTCTCAAAATAATGTGGATCAGTGGTATCAGATCAGTCTTCTCCTTGTCATTCTTAGTGCATGTCCCCGACGAAGTTAGGGAATAGAGAATTGGATCTCGAGCTTCTTTCTCTTGAGTACAACTACTCTCGCCTTCCCAAGCAACCTCCCATGGAAAAATAAAAGAGGGACAATGTAGAAAGAGATCTTATCAAACTGTTTCTTGAGGAAACCCTTGCGCGATAGAGGAATGAGATGATCGATAATTTCACCCAGATCCCTCAATGATTGCCAACAATAATGGAGGCACCTTCAACCATCAGTCACTTCAGAGACACATCACCCTTTAAGGTACAAGTTAACTTTGATATTCCTTTATTTCAAGGTTAAATAGACACTTACACTTTAGAAAAAATGGTTAAGTCTGCTAGATGGTTATTTCTCTATCCAAATTATTTCCAACAATGGAAAAATCATCTTCACGCTCCTTACGACCCTTCCCCATGTTAGAGATTGGTGGGAGACTTACTGTGAGCAACATGCTGAGGATGAGTCTAGAATTTTTGGGCCAGGACCTACTTGGGAAGATTTTGTTGATGCCCTTAAGGAGCAATACTACCTTGTTGGAAACTATGATGACCAGTACACAAAATGGACAACTCTGCATTAAGAGAGATACTAGATGTTGTCGGAGTACACCAACATCTTCCATACCTTGTGCACAAAGCTTGGTTTTAAATGTTGGAGTTAATTCACACACACCTAGGATTTCTTTTTCCTGAGGTTTTTCCTTGTTTATTAGTCATAATTAGTCATTATCCAATCTACTATATTTTAGGGGAGAATATTCCACCTGGAGAATATTCTCTTTTAGTTGACACTTCGGTTTGACTAGTTGAGTTGAGTTTAGATGCTGCATTGGTTTTGTCACCATGCAACATTAGGTTCATCACCAGCTAATGCACACTTGCCTTGGGATAATCACCAGACTGGCGCATTAACCTTGATTTCTTGAGTTAACTCCTCACTATTCTTTGTTCATTCAGTTAACTGAAGACTAGTTGACTAGTCAACTCAGCTAGGTGGAAGTTCACTCCTGTAACTACCTGAGAGACTAGACTAGGTGGAAGTTCACTCCCGTAACTGCCTGAGAGACTAGACTAGGTGGCAGTTCACTCCCATAATTGTTGGTGTCTGTCCATATCACTCTATACCACCACTATGGTGCATTGGTTCTCCTACATTGCGCACTCATTGAGTTATACATAGTATATCATGTGTAAATAATTCATTAATCATAACAGTTAATGAGAATTATTTCATTATTTCTCTCCTTCTTCTTCTTTCTCAAATTATCTTTGCAAATGTGTGCATTATTGTTTAGCTAGATCTATTATGTGCAGGTTTGACACATTTACATGGTATCAGAGCTGACGGATTGCTAAGCAAAAGCTACACCAAATTTTTTTTGCAGGAACAAAAGATTGAAGACAGCGGAAAGATGGATTTCCAAAAAGAATTCATTTTTACACCTTACAACTATTTTGCATGGAAGGAGAAAATAGCCATACATCTCCAAACCAGAGGGTTGTACAGGTTAACCTTGAATGCAGATACAGAACCGACATCAGCCATAGAAAAATCCAAGTACTCAAATCACATGGATGAGGCACTCGGAACAATTTGCAGTCTTATTTCTCCCGATCTCCTTTTTCACATATCTTCCTGTAAGACTCCCAATGAAGCCTGGACCACCCCAGAATGGATATTTGGAAAATAATATGAGATGAGGTGACACATGCTGGAGGTGGAGCTGCTCACATTGGATCCAAAAAGCTTCGACAATATCCAAGATTTCTTTACAAAATTCAAGGATTTATTGTCACAACTCAAAGCTTATGGGGTTGATAAATTGAAGGAGGAGAAACACATGGTTCTCACCATTATCTCCAAGCTTGGTCCTAAATTCTCTGTATTTGTATCCACATTCCATTCTACCAAATTCGCCTCTAGAGCCACCTGGAAGATGCCTTCTTTTGAGGACTTTATCGAATCCCTGACACAAGAGAAAACCAAGCTCATCAACATGGGCACAATCAAAGGCCCAAGGGAACATGCACTCACTGTGCATGATGGCAGCCACAAATACTAGAAATCTAAAGATAAAGATAAATGAAAATCACATGCACATCTGAAGAAGGAAGGGTACACAAAACCCTTCATCGATGCCTCTGGATCCAAAGGGAAAAAGGGGAGAAATGCTCGTACTGTCACAAAGGATTCCATCCAGAATATGCATGCATGCAAAATCAAATAGATATAATGTCTCAAATACTTCAACAAAACAACCTTGGACATTGCATCTTCGAGGGTGCCAAGAAGAAGAAGCCAGAAGATCTGAATTACAAGAAAGGCAATTCTAGCCATGCCTTGATTGTCGTCAACTCCTCTTGCGATGCTTGGATCATAGATTCAGGAGCATCACATCACATGGCTGCCTCAAAAGTAGTATATTCTTCTTTGGATGCATGCAAAGGTCCTCCTATTATGATGGAGGACAACTCTTCTGTCGAAGTCACCCGCAAAGGAAGGATTGAATTCAACAATGGAAGCTTCGAGAATGTGTTGCACGTTCCCAAACTTTCCATCAACCTTCTCTCTGTGTATCAAATGAATAATTTTGGCACTGGAAAGAAATTCATATTCACACCAAATTCCATGGACATCTATGACATGAAAACCAACTCCAAGTATTCTACCCGTGAGGTAAATCATCAGTCTAGATTGTATACTTTTTCTGAATTCATTGAACCTGATTATGATTTACTGCTTACTCATGTTGATGAAAGTAGTAGTATATGGCACAAAAGGTTTGGAAATTTGAATTTTAGATACATGCAATAGCTTAGAAAGAAAATATTGGTTGATGTTCCACCAGACATCCATTTCTCCAAGGGAGTATGTGAGGGATGTGTTCTCAGAAAACACCCTCAAGAGAAATTTGACAAAGGAAAGTCTCAGCAAGCTTATGCACCTTTACATCTGATCCACAGTGACCTTATGGGTCCTTTTCTGCATCCCTCCATCAGCAAAGAGAGGTTTGTTCTCATTTTTTTTTATGATTTCTCACATTTTACATGGATCTACATTCTTAGGAAAAAATCCAAGGTCTTTCAACACCTCAAAGATTTCAAAGCCCTGGTTGAGACACAGTCTGGAAAGAAGATAAAAGTCCTCTGAACTGATAATGGGGGAGAGTATGTAAATTATGAGATCCATAATATTTTACATGAGGCAAGGATTCAGTTGCAGCACATAGCTCCCTATACTCTGCAACAAAATGGAGTTACTGAGCGGAAAAAAAATCTCTAAAGGAGATGGCATCTTGCATGATGCATGCAAAGTCACTACCACAGATACCATGGGTCGAAGAACTTAATTGTGCAAATTACATCCAAAACATAACTCCCCATAGATTTTTCAAGGATAAGACCCCTTATGAGGCTTGGAGTGGCCTCAAACCGGAAGTGACCCACTTTCGCATTTTCGGTTCACGTGCATGGACCCGTATTCCCTCTGAAAAGAGGAAGGCAATTGATCCATAGAGAACTGAGTGTATTTTTGTTGGATACCCCGACGGTGTGAAGGGATATAGGCTTATTGATATTTCCTCAAAGCAACTCATCATTGAGCATAGTGTCCAATTCGAGGAAAGTGTCTCGCATGTACCTTAGCAGATGCATGCAGACACCTTCATTCTTCCACCTGTCCGATATGATGAGCATGCACATGTCGAATCTTCTTTAGATGAGAGTTATGATTCAGAGGAATCAGATGATTCAGATTCAAAGTTATTATAGTCAGATGCAGATTCAGAGAATCCGGATGCAGTTGCAGAGCCATAGCAGAGTCCCAAGTCCGCACATACTACTCTTGTGGATGCAAGGGATCTTGTTGGTGATCCAACCGATACTAGGAGGACTCGATCTAATTTTGAGGAGCCTCCTTTTGCACTCACTGCCACTAAACCATTTCCCTCCAGGCATATTTTCTTAGTTCATTCTTAATATCCATAGTCTTATGGCGAGGCTGCTAGAAATCCCTTTTGGGAATCTGTCATGTAGGAGGAGTACAAATCCCTCCTCGAGAACCAGACTTGGGATCTGGTTCCCCTTCCTTCTAGGAGGAAACTTGTCAGATGCAGACAGGTCTACAGGACCAAGAGCGCAGCGGATGGACAGATTAGCAGATATAAAGCCAGGATTGTCACCAAAGGCTTTCAACATGTTAATGGTATTGACTATGATGAGACCTTCGCTCCAGTAGAGAAGATGGATTCCATATGATTGGCACTTGCCATTGCGGAAGCCAAAGGATGGGAAGTCCATCAGATGGACGTGAAGAATGCATTTCTTCATGGTGATCTCTCTGAGGAGATCTACATGGAGCATCTCTAAGGATTTATGCAGGACTCATATTTGGTCTGTCGACTAAAGAAGTCCCTTTATGGCCTCAAGTAGGCTATGAGGGCATGGTATGCCAATATGGACTCCTACATGTTGTCACATAACTTTGTACATTGTAAATCAAACCCAAATGTCTACATTCTCAGAACAACTGATTCACTTATACTCTTAGTTCTATACGTTGATGATTTGTTGATCACCGATTGCTCAACTTCAGCGATTGATGTAGTCAAGAGGATCCTACTTGACAGGTTTTTTATGATGGACATGGGTCCGCTACACTTCTTCCTTGGACTCAAGATCAGTCAGGATGCATCAGGCGTCAAACTGTCTTAGGCCAAGTATGCATTAGATCTCCTTGAGAGATTTCACATGACAAAATACAAGTCTTCTTCGACTCATTTCCTATCAGGAGTCAAACTTGAGGATGTCGGGGAGACTCCACTTGTTGACATCACACTATACAGACAACTAGTGGGGATCATGTTGTATCTCACACACTCCAGACCAGACCTCTCCTATGCAGTTGGCACAGTTTCCAGGTTCACGCAAGAGCCGCATGAGCTACATTGGAAGGATGCAAAGCATATCCTTCAATACGTATAGGGCACCATCACCTTTGGGATTCATTATGCAATAGACTATACATTATATCTCATAGGATTTACTGATTCTGACTGGGCTGGCGATAGAACTGATTGCAAGTCCACATATAGTTACTCACTTAGTCTTGGTTCCTGGCCTATCTATTGGTCAAGCAAGAACTAAGTTGTCATTTCTCTATCTTAAGCTAAGGTAGATTACAGAGGGGTAGTTAACATAACCTTTCAGGCTATGAGGCTACAACATTTTCTCATTCAGTTGGGAATTCAGTTTCATCGGTCGATCGCCATCTGGTGTGACAACCAGAGCACTCTGAAGTTCTACAGAAATCCAGTTTAGAGGCAGTGGACAAAGCACATCGAGATCCACGTGAACTACATCTGGGACTTAGTACACGAGGGGATCATCGACTTAGATTTGTGTCCTTCAGTAGAACAGACGATAGACATCTTCACCAAGACCTTCACTGAGTAGAAGTTCCATTCTCTGTGAAGTTGTCTTGGAGTGAAGAACACAGTTGCCTAGAAACTATATTTCTTCTTTTTACATACATTATACCTTGAGGGGGGGGGGGGGTCCCATGAGGTTTTCCCTCTTTCCTCACTTTATTTCAGTGTATCTTTTGTATTTGGGTACCTAACATGGCCTCGTTTTCAGGACCCATTCTTTATTTTCACCATAGTGATGTTTAGGGGGGGTGTGGGAGTTACTTCACAGACACCTAGGATTTATTTTTCCTAAGGTTTTTCCATGTTTATTAGTCATAATTAGTCATTATCCAGACTCTTATATTTTAGGGGAGAACATTCTCTTTCAATTAACACTCCAGTTTGACTAGTTCAGTTGAGTTTAGATGTTGCATTGGTTTTGTCACCATGCAACATTGGGATCATCACCAGCTAATGTGCACTTTTCCTTGGGATTAGCACTATACTGGCGCATTACCCTTGATTTCCTGAGTTAACTCCTCACTACTCTCTTTTCAGTCAGTTAACTGAAGACTAGTTGACTAGTTAACTTAGCTAGGTGGCAGTTCACTACCGTAACTGCCTAAGAGACTAGACTAGGTGGAATTTCACTCTCGTAATTGTTGGTGTGTGTCCATATCACTCTAGACCACCACTATGGCACATTGGTTCTCCTCCAGTGCACACTCATTGAGTTATATAGATTCTATCATGTTCGACAACACAGGTATTCCAACAGAGGATGAACAACTTCAGTAACCACTCACATAACCAGATCAAA
>ML790877.1:138486-184580 GCA_009831015.1 Picea engelmannii | reverse complement strand
AAAGACTTGGAACACATAATACATCATTGAAATGGCAATTTTCTAGTTGTACTGTTCTAGATCCTTCAACACTAAGAGATCTATCATCACCAACAAATATTTTCTTGGTATTACATTCATTTAGAGTAGAAAATATGTCTCTATCCTCAGCTATATGATAAGATGCTCTAGAATCAATAAGCCACTTATCAGAAGTAGAAGTAGAAGGTGTATTGAAGGAGAAACCGGAAGCAAAAAGTGCATATCCATGAGAAGAAGAAGAAGAAGTAGAATCATTATTGATGTTGTGCTTCTTCATCGTTGCTTCTAAAGCTAACATCTTCTTGAAACATTTGGACTCATCATGACCATCTTTAACACAAAATTTGCAATGTCTGTTAGTATTCTTATTTTTATATTTTGCTCCTTTGTCTCCATTAGGAGCAAAAGTTGTCTGAGTGGGTTTGGGACCCTTATATTATTTGTTGTTGTGGCGAGGATGTTTCTTCTTGGGATTTCTGGGTTTATCTTTTTTATGGACAACTAAGGCTTTGTTGGAGGTACCTGCGGTGTTGATCACTCCAAGTTGTACTAGATTATCTTGCTCTCTAATCAAAGAATCACAAAAGTTCTCAAGACTGGGTTTTTGATAAGCTGCCCCTACAGCTTCTTGTATGGCATAAAAGGTAGATACAAACACAGACTATGCACTACCTAGCTTAGAAAGAATAAGATATATGCAACGATCTTCGTCTATCTTTATCTTACATTCTTCACGTAAATTTCTGAGTGTTTTAAACTTAGATAGACAATCTTCAATGCAAGAAAAATCAATTGGACTCGAAGTTAGTACTTGATTTTCTAACTATTGTGCTTGAATAATATTGTGTTTACCAAACACGGATTCAATCTTTTCCCAAGCTTCTTTAGGTTTATCAATTGATTAAAAGTGGAACCTTAAATCAGGAGAGATGGACATTTTGATTAATCCATGTGCTTCGTCATTCCTATTATCCCATTTGGCTTTCTTATCAGCATCAGTGAGTGTTGTTTCCTTTCCCAAGGTAATCCAGTACAAGCCTTTACTTCTTAATAAATCCTCCATATGGGATTTCCATTGGAAGTAGTTGGTGTTGGTAAGTAAGAGAATACTTGTAGAAGACATATTAAATATGTAGGTAATACTGATTTAAAAATGGAAAATGATGATCTGAATGGAAAGAGCCCGAAAAGTTATGCGGTTTTAAAAAAAACGACACTGAAAACGAACTTCGGATGTGAGAGTTGTGCCCTTTTTAAAAAATGCATAAACGGTAACCAAAGGACCACGTGGTAGTGTAAGTTGCTTTATGAAGTGACCCACTTTTATAAAGAGAAGTGGGGCTCACTTTTACAAAGAAAAGTTGCATGCAAAATAAATAACTCTAAAATAAAATATTAAATCTACTTATAGTGATTCACTTTTATACTTGAAGTGAAATACACTTTACAATTTTAGCATGAATTTTTTCAAAAAAAGTAACAAAACAGAGACTTGAACTCAAGACCTCTTACTTAATAAGGCAATGTTTAACCAAATGGTCTAGCAAAACATATTGTAATGTTCATAAGAAGGATTGTTGTTGTTGTTGTTGTTGAAGACGGCCTTGGAGAGCGTCCTAAAAAAAACTCTTTTCACACAAGAAAAAAATTTCGTTTCTCGATGACAACAAGGGTTAGATCTCGATTAGCTTACCCGAAAGATGCACCTTTTCCTATCTGTTTCTGATTTTCCAAGATCGCACAGGGAATGGGGCAAAGAACATACGCAGATCTAAAAGAGTAGCAACCCAGAAATAAAAAATACAAAACCAAAATACTTCTCTGCAAAAAAAAAATTAAAATGTGTATTCAAACTTTATACCTCTAGATCTGACTGTAATGGTCGTATCTTGGGCAAACAGAAACCTTTTCGAGTGAAATGAAAAGTGTTCCTAAATGAAATGAGTGCTCCAGATGCAATGGAACAGTCCTCTCAGCCCAAAAATGTATGGAAATGACAGAAAATGGAKATGAGGCAACTCRGCTTCACGATCTCGATCTACAACAGGAGCGAGTCTTCAAACARGMTCTGATACCATGTTCGAAAACACAGGTATTCCAACAGAGGATGAACACCTTCAGTAACCACTCACATAACCAGATCAAAGATCAACACACCGATGTTTTCACGTGGTAAAACCCCTACGGGGAAACATCCATAGCCCCAKCCATCGCGGCCACTTGGATCAATTTATTAATGTAAAGAAAAATATTACAAAGAGATTTTACAAGAGAGTTTCTCACAATCGATCATCGRCAAATGACCCTCCATGCTCTTTAAATAGAGATCATGGACCAATCGGGTGTTAATCCACGGATCAATGGCCGTTAAGATCGAGGAGAGTATGAATCATCGGATCACTCTATGTCAGGAACATATCGTGACCGTCGGATTTCCTAACTACAAGTGCATACTAATGCATACTAAACAAACACACTAGAAAACACTTTTACCTAATGACACAATAGACCAAGTGGATCTTAACTAACTCCTAAGTGTCTAAATATCCTAACATATCATGCGTAAATTATTCATTATTCATAACGGTTAATGAAAATTATTTCATTCTTTCTCTTCTTCTTCTTCTTTCTCAAATTCTCTCTGCAAATGTGTGTATTATTGTTTAGCTAGATCTATTATGTGCAAGTTCAACACATTTACATTAAACACTCTGAGGGACACCTGGTTTTAAAGTACCGCAGTGGCCTACACAGGTACATCCATATAGATATGGAGTTCTTGAACATATCCTCACTAGGAGCCGCTTAACGATATGCTTTCAAGATTGAGCAAAAGTTCAAGAAAATGAATAAGCAATATTTTGGTTCTGCAAACCCATCATAGCAAAATCATGGTAAGGGTGGTCCTAACTCCCAAGGAAAAGGACAAAGCAAGGATGGCCAGTCCCAGGATAACCAACAAAGAAGGGTAATGGGAAGTCGAAGAAGGACATTGGAAAGTGGGGAAAGCTCAACAAAATCCCTTGGAATAATATTGATGAATGTCGCTCATGTTATCACAGGATTTGTACTTGTGCTAAATCCCCAACGCAAATCCCCAAATCTACGTAACTACAGGAAATCCTACCACTGTCACCTTAGTGAGAAATCCCCTTGTTTTAGTGATGGAGGAGGTCCACCACAGGGGAGGCTTCCTTGTTGAACTCAAGGGATCAAAGTAGAAATTTTGTTAGCTAGCCTACCACCCCCTCTCTTGATCACTTAAATCAATGTCTAGGTCAAGGAGAAATAAGAGGTAATAAGATGATTTCATTACCAACCCAGAACAATAACTCGTATAGAATATATATGATGATTTCCAAGTACAAGTATGCAAGTGACACCTCGTTAAGACAATAGATAGTGAAATATGTTATGGCTGTTATAAAATTGCAGTAGTTAACAAAAGTACAACAACAATAGATAAATTATAATAACAACAAAATTCACACTTTAGAATTGCAACAATTGACTATGAAAAATTGGCATTTACTCAATAGAATAGTATCCAACTATTAGATGCAATTTTTGGGTATGTTAGGCCACTATTGGATCAATGTATTCAACAAATTAGAGTAAGTTAAGATGGCTATAGCAAACTTTTGCAATGGGAACAAGTTTATTAGTCAATTAGCTCAAGTTGGTTTTAGTAAAGTTAGTACGAAGCTTGAGAAAAATGAAATTGAGAGTTTTTTTATCACTTTCACCATAACATAGCTTGAAGATTAATGCCTTTGAGGGATATGGAGTCTTTACAACAACCATGCAATAAGATTTGGAGATGATGCTAGCAAATATTAAGAGGTAGGGATTAAAATCTAAGGTGCAAGCACATTAGGGCCTTAGGGTTTAAGCCTTGAGGAAAAGGATTGCTAGAGTGCAAGCACTTTTGGGCTCTAGCAACCTTTTCTCCCTTCTTAAATACTTCAACTAGATCATAATCAAGATTATAGGGCTAAAATCCTAAAGTGTTAGCACTCTAGGGCTTTAGGATGTTAAACCTAAAAAGGAGATTCATTAATTTTGAACAAGAATAACCTTGTGAGAGGAGGAAGCACTTATTCTCCTCTCTTAGGCTTTTATCAAGCAAGACATCTAGCATGAAAAAGAGAAATTACCATGAACATTTGATAGCAAAAAGATAAAATTGCAGAAATTTCACCCATTTCACCAAGATCGCATGAGATAAAACCCTAATTGCAAAAATTCCATCCAAAAATAAGCAAAACCATCCACAAAATGATCCTCCAAACAAGTTGCATGAGTGTAGAAGAGAGAGATAGCCAAATAGGGCGAAAATATCATAGTTGTTCTCTCACAAATGGTGAGAAGATGTGATGATAAAATGAAATGTCAAGTGGCTTTATTTATATGGAGCCATCTTGACCTATTTGTCCACTTTAATTTGTCAACAACAAAACATAAGAGAGTCGACCCTTTAAATTTTCCCTTACAATACACAAAAATAAATTTTTACATGAAATAAAACCCTAGAAGGGTGACATATGGCTAGAAGTGACACATAAAACCTCCAAGATGATATCATTGGGCCTCCAAAGGCCACATGTCATGCCCTCATATGCCAAGATCTCATGCCATGTGCATCCTCCTATCAAACCACCATCTGATCCATCAAACCACAACTCAAAGGTGACATCAAGGGCTTTAAGTATGATTTTTTAGGCCTCCAAAGGCCAGTGTCCAAGTGGCAAAAGGTGAAACCTTATCTTATAGTGATGCCAAGGTGCCTCCAAAGGCAATTCCCTCCATCTTCTAGGTGCAACCTTATCTTCTAGTGATGATAAGGTGCCTCCAAAGGCAATTCCCTCCATCTTCTAGGTGAAACGTTCATCATCCATGCTCTTCCACATGTGGGATCCGCCGTCCATCATGTGGGTAAGGTCCTTCAAATACAAACAAGTACGCCCTCCAAGGGTCCACAATTCACAAGTATCATGCCAAGTAAAACAAATTTAATACAAGAAACACCCAAACATGTGCATCAAATCCCCCCTTTTCAAATTAAACAAATGCTCAAAGACCTTATAAGTTTTGTCAAATTTAGGTATGGGAGGGGCATCATGGTGCCCTATTGGGTAAACCAATCCCCAAGTCAAGGAATGTTTCCCAAGAAGACCCTATTTAGATCATGTGATGAGTATCAGGTGGATTGGGGGAATACTTTTGGGTATCGAGTTCTTGGCATATCAAGGGTTTGTATTGTCTCATTTATGGGTGCCTTTGTGGAGGGTGTGTTGCATCCTTCATTTGCAATGCAACATTTTTCCAAGCCCTTGCCTTTAATTTATTATGGTCCAAACATTGAGTGCTATGTGCAATGGAAAATAAGGGAAACCACAATGCCACTTGGAATTAGGAATACATTGAGTGCCATATGCAATGGAAAGTAAAGGACACTGCAAATACATTCCCCCAACAAGCGAGACATTTATTAATTGTATGTTTTAAAAGGTCGTTGGTTTTTATGGAGAATCGTTTTACTGTTCTCAAGACCTTAGGGCGAGCATCTGGAAGGATAATGATTGGATTTTAACTTTTTCCAGCTATAACACCTCTGGGCCTTTAGCCCCTTCTTCGCATGAAATGAGGTACAAGCCCTTCTTGGGGTCAATGAGCCCAAAGAACCCAAAATATGAGGAAATGGAAGGAAAGAAGTGTGGAAAGTGGTAAGTATAAGCAGAAATAGTATGACGACCCTTCAAGGAACCACCCAGTAACAACCCTTTTCCTGATGGTGACCTACTTAATAGGAAACTGTGTCAACTACCAAGGTGAAATAAGGCAAAAGGTATAATTCCCAAGCAAACATTCCATAATCAAGAAAGGATTATTTGCAACATGTTCAAATGTTTCAAATAGTAAAGTGACACTTACAATGAGACTGGACTTGTTACCTCATGGATCAATACTTGTTGTCTTCTTGGAGCCCAATCGATATAGTGGATGTCGCTCTGTTGAAATGATGACAATGATGAACTATGCTGAAATGGAAGGACTTTGGGCGTTGGACTATGCATCGGGCTCTCAACACTCCATGCCTGCTACTTGTGGGCCTCAAGACATCATTTCCTTAGTTACCCCTAAACTAGGGGGTAGCATTTGACTCCTACATGTGGACATGTGCTCACTGTAGAGCACATGAGAACCTCAACATATTGTGGTATGATCTGTGCTTGCACAAGTCAAGAAATTTGTTGTGATCAAAGGGGTGTTGTAACTCACCCCTTGTTCATATGACAAAAATCTAAAGCAAAACTAATTAAACATTACACAATATTAATTATCTTTTACATGGTGGGGCCGACTTGTACCCTTTACAAGACAAAATAGGGTTACAAAAAATCTTACTATTAGACAATATAGCAAGGATATCTCACATCCTCTAGTGCTCAGCCACTAGGGACATGTTCACATGTGCTCAGCCATGGGAATGTCACTCTCAACATATCAACTCAACTAAGTCCATAGGAGTACCACCTGGAGAGCCATCTCAAGCCGACTCAACTAAATCCATAGGAGTACAAGGCAGGAGACCATCTCAAGTTGTCTTAACTTAGTCCATAGGAGTCAGACAAGAGACCACACATCATCACAACTCAGTCCAGAGTTTAACGCACACCCAACACCTGGGCTCTCTCACAAATCGTCTCAACTCAGTCCATAGGAGAATGAGCTAGAGAATGTCACATGGCATTGCAATCATCAACACTCCCTCTTAGTTAGGGAGGCATTCTCCACCAGGCCAAGTCTCTCACGGAAGTACTCGAACTTCGTCCTGGCATGCGGTTTGGTGAAGACAAATTCAACATGCTCATGTGTAGAAAGGTACTGCACGTGTACTGCTTTCCTCTACACCATATCTATGATGTAATGTTATTTGATATCAATGTGTTTTTTTTTATCATGAAACATTAGATTCTCTGAGAGCTTCACACAACTCTGGTTATCGCAATGGATAACGGTAGAATCCATCTCATGTCTGAATAAGTTTGCAAGGATCTTACGAAGCCACCCTTCTTCGCAGACTGCCACACACAATGCAATGTACTTTGCTTCTATGGTACTCAAGGACACAAAAGTTTGTTTCATGTTGCACCAGGAAACCATGGTAGATCCCAAGGTAAAACAATAATCGTAGGTGTTAATTCATTCCACTACGCTCCCTGCCCAATTTGCATTAGCATATCCCTACAATCTCATGTCTACACCAAAGGCATATCTTAGACCATATCCAATTGTGCCTCATAGATATATCAACACATGCATCGTTGGTATCAAGTGCGCATGTCTCGACTAACTCATAAACTGACTGAGTACGTTCACTGCATAGCATATATCAGGCCTGATGTTAACCAGATACATTAATGATCCGATCAACTGTATGTAAGGATGTGGATCAATCTCACCTGAATCAAAAGAAGCCTCATTCATCTTCTTCAGATCCATCACCATCTGTGTAGGCATAGATTTTCAATCCATCATCCCAAATTTCTTCAATATCTCCACTGTATATTTTCCTTGACTCGGGAAATTCTCATCAGTCCTCTACCACACTTCTAGTCCTAAGAAGTAGTGCATCGTACCAAGGTCCTTCATCTCAAATTCAGAAGTCAATGCATGCTTTCATTCAATAATAAGACTTTACGAACCGGTGAGGAATAAGTCATTGACATACAGGACCAAAATCAGGCACTCGTCACCAACAATGTGATAGTATAGGTTGGGATGAACAACACTCTTATTGAAGCCCAAACTCATCAAATAACCATCAATATTCTCATACCAAGCCCAAGGAGCTTGCTTTAGTCCATACGGGGCTTTCTTCAACCTGCACACATGAGACTTTTTCTCATGTATCACGAATCCATCTGGCTACTCAATGTAAACTTCTTCCTCAATATCACCATTGAGAAAGGTTGTCTTTGCATCCATCTGATGTAGTCTCCAACCCATAGATGCAACAAGATCAATAATAGTACAGATGAAAGTGTATCGAGAAATAGGAGCAAATGTCTCCTCATAGTCTATTCCCTCCACCTGAGAGAATCCTCTAGCCACAAATATAGCATTGTACTTCTCGACACTTCCATCAGTTGCATGCTTGATCTTACAGATCCACTTGGAAGTTACTACAGACTTCCCTTCCGGTCTCGAAACAATATGCCACACATCATTCTTCATAATGGACCGATGTCCGTATGTCATGGCATCTTGCCAAACCTACTGACATGTTACTTCTCCATGACAAGAAGGCTTAGTATCAATGATGTGGCTCATAGCTAAAACATAGCTTGAAAATCTCTTTGGTCTCTTGCTCTCTCGGAATGTACCATGAGGAGTTGCATGTCCATTTGCCTCCTGCAAATTCTGTTGATTCCATGCATGCCTTTTATGGCCTATTATACTATCTCTAGGAACATCAGCTGGAGCTACGGGATCAACTGGATCAAGTGGATCTGTAGCAATCTCCCTCTCAGCTACTGGAGGGGGAGAAGGTATTGTCTTGCTGTCAATCTCCATTTGAGATTCTATAGATCTTCAAAAGCCTATCTCTTCTTCAAAAGTGAGATCTTTGCTAACCTCGATCTGTCTCTGACCAAAGATGTAGATCTGGTATGCCTTCAAAAATTCATTATACCCCAAGAATGTAACCTTTCTACCTGAATGTACATCTGACCCTGAGGTTGTCATCTCAGTCAACAATGATTGTTTGGAGTCATTGACACTAGGTTTTGTGTCAATGATCCATTTTCCCTTGCGTCAAAACCTAGTGTCAATGATCCATTGATGCAAAACCTAGTGTCAATGATCCATTTTGCGTCAATGATCCATTTTCCCTTTTTTGGTTCTAAATCAAAGTTTGAGTCAACATCCGACCCTGAGGTTGTCATCTCAGTCAACAATGATTGTTTGGAGTCGTTACCCCCTAGTCTAGGGGTAACTAGGGGTGGTCTCTTTGATCTCCATGAAGCAGTGTAGAAAGGTGGTCTCTCATGCTAGGACATTTTTCCTCTTTATGGTTCGGTCAAAAGGTGAACAGAAGGTCACTGCAACTGCCAAAACCTCTACATGGGGTCTCTCTACATAGCAGGAGCAGGTGGAAAAGACAATAGAAGTGCACAAAGACATGTTTTCCTCACCTACTGGGGTGCCTATGCACTGTCAAGTAAAGCACCCAATTGATTTGACACTCAATGTTCCTCTACCTAACGACCCTATGTAAAGGTGTTTCATTATGAAGAATGAAGAAATCGAAAAACAGATCCAAGAGCTAATTCTGAAGGGCTACATCATACCAAGCTCCTCATGTAACGTCCCCCGTTACCAGCTACCCAAAAATTTTGCTCCGATACCACAAGGTAATGTAACCAACTCCAAGTTGAGTCACACTACACACATTTTCTTCTTCTGATACCAACTCTAGTTGCAGAAGTAATTCATTGAAACAAGTGTGTGTGCAACCAACCTTACGCCACACACGACAATTTTTTCTTGTTCACACGCGATACCATTATTTCCCAACCCGCACGATGATTAAATCATAGGATGGAATCTTGTTTCCATTACTACTAAAATTTGACTAACAATTAACATTTAATAATTGTCCTACCCTGCATATGCAACAGTTATGAAAAACTAACGATAACGTGCACAACCATGCATAATTACGTACAATTATCAACAAATAGAAATAACATAAACATACACACGATAAAAAAACATGTGAACACACATAAAAGAACACATATATTTTGCTATAATTTACCAACTATGTGCAGACCTTAGATGTTCCTCCTAACCGTAGACTCTGTTGTTCATACACTCTCAATAATAGGTCACTCCCAAGCTAGGGCTATGACTCCACCAGGGAAAAGGCTCCTAAGCTAAACTAAGGTATGACCCACAACATAAAATAGCACAGGCTTAGGTGCCAACTCTAGCAATAGCTCCCAACTCACAGCCTCTTATTCCCCACAACCTGTCTCACCCAAGGAAATGTACCCCCTTCTCTGCTCAATAGTCCTTCGGGTTGTCTCGCTTCCCTTATAGGGCTTCAACAACAAGTCATCCAGGAAGTCTCATAGCTCTATATCACTTAGAACACGAGGTTTCTTGACGAGTTACAACACCCACTGGCCCACACACAAGGAAAATTATTCCCAACAACTCTCTCACCCAAAGAGAATGCTCCACAGGCCCGACAACTTTCTTCTTCAACCCAAACCACCAAGGATTTACTAAGTGATATATTTTATTAATAAAAACAAGTGTGATTACATATTACATTTGTTTAATTTTGTTGGCCTGAATCACACAGACACTCTGGCCTCAAAATGTATATACATACAAAGACACTTTGGTCCAAAACATCCAAGCTCACTAGCCTATAAAACATATGTACATTTACAACTTGGGGTTCATCCTAGGGGTATTACATTCCCCTCCCCCTTATTTATGCACTATCCTTAGTGCATTATATACACATGTACAGTAAAGAAATCCTCAAAAATATGTGGGTACTCTACCCGTATGGCATCCTCATGTTCCCAAGTTGCATTCTCAGGACTGTAACGGGTCCCCTGGACCTTTACCAGTCCTATTGCTTGATTTCAGAGCATTTTGACTTTTTGGTCCAATATGCACACCGACTGAACTCGAAAGTCTCTTTCTTGCTTCACCTGAATCACATTCCAATCAATCACATGATTAGCATTAGGCACACACTTTTTAAGCAAAGACACATGAAGCACATTATCTATGCACATGGATGCATGTAGTGCAAGCATGTATGCAACAACACCAATCCTTTCAAGGATCTCAAATGGTCAAAAATATATTTTTGTTAGCTTTGGAAAAATCCCTAATTTTAGTGAACTCTTCTTAGCCTTCACTTTTAAGAAGACATGCTCGCCCACTTTAAACTCTTTGTGTGTTTTTCCTTTGTCTGCATAACTTTTCTGCATGTCTTGAGCATCTTTTAAATTCTGCTTTATTTTCATCATCTGCTCTTCCATCTCTCTAAGCAATTCTAGCCCAACCACTGCTCTGTCTGTTGGGTTGTCCCAACTCACTGGTGTGTTTCATTTTCAACCATATAATGCTTCAAATGGGCTCATCTTCAAAGATGCATGATACCCATTATTATAAGCAAACTGAACCATATGTAAATAATATTCCTATTTTGATGGTTTATCCATCACATATATTCTTAGCATATCCTCACTCATTTGATTGACCATTTCCATTTTCCCATTTGATTATGGGTGATAAGTTGTGCTATATCTCAAATTTGTTCCAAATCCTTTGAATAATCTCTTCCAAAAGTTAGATGTGAACTTGGGATCTCTGTCATAAACAATTGCCTTAGGCACGCCATGTAGCACGGAAAATTCTCTCATATAAATCTCTGCTATGTTAGCAGCCTTATGAGTTATCTTAATTGGAATAACATGAGCAACTTTAGTAAGCTTATCCACCACCACCATGATGGAATCATGTTTCTTCGTTGTTTTGGGAAGCTTGGTGATGAAATCAATTGTCACCACTTCCCATTTTCGTTCTGTAATGGGTAACGATTGTAGCAAACCACCTGGATTTCTATGCTCATCCTTGACCTTCTGACATTCTAAACATCTACCAATATACTCAACCACCTCTTTCTTCATACATGGCCAAAAATATTGGCTTTTGATAGTTGCAATTATTTTTTGGTACCAATGGTGCCCAACATAAGGTACATTATGCATCTCTCTCAACACCATAATTTTCAACTCTTGGAAATTAAGCACATAAACTCTGCCCCTGTACATGAGGATTACATCCTCCCTTATCTCATAATATTTAATTTTCTACTACAAATTACCTTGCTGTAATTTTTATATTGTTTGCATATAGTGTTGATCTAATTTTGCAACTTCCAAAATTTTGTCCTTTAAATYGGATTTTCACATGCTAATGGTTGTAACATGCATCTCATGCACCCTTATGTTGAGTGCATCAACCACCTTGTTCTCCTTTCCTTTGATATGCATTATATCAAAGTCATACTCAYTGAGAAATTCCATCCATCTGATTTTCCTAGCATTYAAATTTGGTTGTCCAAACAAATATTTCATACAACTATGGTCTATCCTCAACTCAAATCTTTTTCCCATAAGATAATGCCTCCACATATTTAAGGCATGTACTATGGTTTCCAATTCTAAATCATGAGTGGCATAGTGMTTTTCATGTTCTTTCAACTTCCTTGACTCATAACATATAACATSCCCATTTTGGATAAGGACTCCTCCAAGCCCTTCCTTGCATGCATCAATGCACACAATGAAATCTTCATTTGGATCAACAACCTTCAATATTGGTGCACTTGTCAACAAATTCTTCAAGTGTTGAAATCTTTCTTCACATTCGGGATTCCACTCAAACTTCACACCCTTCTTTTGCAGAGAAGTGTTTGGGTGTGCAATTCTTGAGAAACCTTCAATAAATCTTATGTGGTAACTTGCAAGTCCCATGGATGACCTCACATCTAAGACATTCTTTGGTGTTTGTCATCCTTCAATGGATTTTATCTTTTCTAGGTTCATTGTTATCCCTTCCTCTGAAATAATATGGCCCAAATAATGAATCTACCTCTGATAAATTGACCACTTGCTCAACTTTGCATACAACTGATGCTCCCTCGACACTTGTAGCACCATCCTCGAGTGTTTCTCGTGCTCTTATTTAGACTTAGAGTAGATAAGTATGTCATCCAAGAAGACACTAACAAACTTATCCAAGTAATTTATGAAAATTTCATTCATCAAACACATGAAGACAGTTGGTGCATTTGACAACCCAAATGGCACCACTGTGAACTCATAATGGCCATACCTTGTTCTAAATGTTGTCTTGTTGATATATTATTCGTTAATCCTCACCTGATGGTAGCCCAACTTGAGGTCAATCTTGGAGAATATTTTTGCATCTTTCAGTTGATCAAAAATATCATCTATCCTTGGCAAAGGATACTTGTTCTTCACGGCCACCTTGTCCAATTTTCTGAAATCAATGCAAAACCTCAAACTTCCATGCTTCTTCTTCACAAATAGTATTGGGGCACCCCAAGGTGACACACTTGGGCATACATACCCCTTCTTCAAAATATCTTCAAGTTGCAATTGTAATTCCTTCAGCTCTAGGGTACTCATCCTATAAGGAGTCTTGGACATTGGGGCTGCTCCAGGCATCAAATTAATAGAGAAGTCAATATCTCTATTGGGTGGCAACCCCAATATTTCTTTAAATATATCCTCAAATTCTTTTAGGACTACATTGTCTTCAATGCTTGGCACTTTATCTTTAGTTGCTTCTTCCATATGTGTTGCAAATATTTGGCATCCTTTCCTAAAGCTTTTCTTCAGTTGTAAGGCTTAAATTTCTCTAGTGGTTACTGCTCTTGGAATATCTTGAATTGTTCTCAAGTTTCCTTCCTCATCCATGCAAGTAAATACCTTGTTATAACAGTCTAGGACAACACGATGCTTGTCCAACCAATCCATACCAATTAGGAAATCATATGAACCCAAAGGTATGATATTCAAATATGTTTGTGTGCCCAATCCATTCATGTCCATTGTACATTCCTTAACCATCCCACTGGTGCTTCTCTTAGCTTCTGTAGCTAAATGAACCAACCAAGATTTCCCAAGTTTCTTATTAGCAAATGGAATCTTTCCACCAACTTAGGATCTATATAACTATGACTAGCTCCCAAATCAAAATAGCAGTAGGTTGATCATTGATCCTACCTTCCACTTCAATCATGTGAGATTTAAATTCAACTTGCTTGTTGTCTAGGGTTGCATAGATCCTTGGCATGCTTTTCCCCATATCCTTCACTGTATTAGCCTGTTGTACATTGTGAATAATCCTCATTTTTTTACCTCTATGATGGAAATCTCTATACATGTGATATCCCTCACAACCCTAATATTTCATGGGTTGTTACCTTGGCCTTTTTCCAAATGTTTTTGACATTCCAGGTTCATTTTGAGTTTTCTTCCCTTGAGAATTATTGTTGAAGAATGGTGACTTGTTCGCCTTCTTCCTCTACTCCATCTTACCTTTGTTTTTATCTTCCCAAGCCTTTTGGAAATTTGGTCTTCCTTTATGTTGACCATAGAGGCACTTGGCTCTCCTCATTGCTTCATCCAATGTCTTGGGATCATCATATTGTATCTTGTCACTGAATATTGATGGAAACCCACTCAAGAACCTTTGAATCTTGACCTGTTCATCCTCGATGAAATCAACATACTTCAAAATCTCTGAGAATCTCCTCTCATACTCATCCATGGTCATACTCCCAAGCTTGAGTTCAAAGAACTCCTTCATCTTCCTATCATATTAGCGCTTGGTTAAGTATTTATTTTGAAAATGCTTTTTGAACCACTTTCAAGTGAGTTTCTTCTCATCAGTGTGTTGTACTTTCACAAGTTGGTCCCACCACATTGATTCTTTTCCCTTTAGTTGATAAATTGAAGTTCTACCTTCTACCTATGACGAGTAATTACTCAACTGAAAATGTTTCCTCATCCCTAACAACCAAGTCTTTGCATCTCCATCCTTCTTGTGCTCACCATCAAGGGTGGGAGGCTTGATCTTGTTCATTTCTCCTTGTAGTTCATCTACCCCAGATATCCTCTTATGTTTTATGATAAGGGATCATCTTGGACTACCATGTGCTCTTCTCACTGAATGCCTTGGTGAGTGATAATGGTGTCTACCAACACTTCAAGATTCTCGTCTTCTGGCATGAGATCTATGACTCCTTGACTTGCTTGATTCTATCTCTTTATCCATTTTCTTCTCTATTATGTCCAAGCTCTGCAACAACTTGATGTCAAAGCCATCTTGTTGCTCCTTAGCTTTAATAAGCCTCTCATTATCAACATTATAGCTTTGAACATCTCTTTGCAAACTCTTTATGGTCTTCACCAAATTCATGCTCTCCTCCTTGCCTTCTCCATGCCCATTGGATTTTGTCCCTTCATTATCCATGCTGACACACAACTCCCTGAATTCATATTCATGGTTGTAAGTCCTCTGTAAATATTCCATGTTCTATTTGTGCCCTCAATTTTGAAAAATGTGCATGCAATAAGATTTGTTAGACAAAACTACTCAACAAATCTATTAAATTATGCACCATTCTACCCTTTAAGTGCATCCTTCCTCTCTTGAAATTAATTTCAAACACCCAATCTTTTGGAATTTTGATAGAAGTCCAATTGGTTTTCCTCATGCTCATATTTTGAGAAATCTCACCAAGTTTCACCTTCATCCAATATCTAGGCTGCTAGTTACAACTTACTAAAGTTTTGATTATTTTCCTCCTTTTTGCACAAAATGCTATACGAATCTTCCCTCTGATCCTGTACACTTTAATGTACTCATATTTGCACTATGGATTCATAGATGTCTTCTGTGGTTCATTATCTTTCCATAGACTGCCCCTACGCCCCAAACCGACTTTTGAGCAAGAAGTTATGCCCTTCATAAGTAAACTGATACTAAAATTTACTTTGCACGCTTTCATATGTAACTTTCTCATACGAGCTTTGTTTTGCGAACAATTTAGCTCATTGGAAAGCTCTCTCTGAGTGCTTTCATTTAAGATAAAGCGACTTATGTGGTTCATATAGAACTTACAGTCTCAAAAATTGTAACTCCTAAAAGCGTTGTTCATGCACTAAAAAATGCCCTACAAGATTATGACCTTCAAAAATACAAAATTTTCGTGGAAAATCACTAGTTTTCTGCTATGATAGACCGCTAAATCAAGTCTTCCTTCCTTTTTGAAAACTGCATGTGCACCAATGTTGTGTTATAGACTCATATTCAACACAAACAAGTTCTACCCGCACAATGCCAAAATGTAGTGCTTGCACCGTGCACCCATAATTAGTGCACACAACTTTTACATTGCGCATGAATATCTAGTGTGCACAACTTTTTATGTTCTGCACTAATTATCCATTGCACACAAATTTTATACCGTGCACTAATATCTAGTGCACACAACTTATGTACCACGCACCAACATCCAATGCATGCAACTTCCACACCGCACACCAATATCTAGTGCGCACAACTTCTGCACCGCGCACCAATATCCAGTGTGTGCAACTTCTGCATTGTGCATCAATATCTAGTGCACACAACTTCTGCACCGTTCACCAATATCCAATTTGTGCAACTTTCGCATCATGCACCAATATCTAGTGCACACAACTTTTGTGTTGTGCACCAATATCTAGTGCGCACAACTTTTGTGTCGCGCACCAATATTTTGCACACACCACAAGCTATGCACCACACAATGACAAGGTTCAGTGCACTCACACCGTGCACGAATCCTCCCTGTGCACCACCAATTCTACTTTTGTGTGGCGTGAATATTTAATGTGCACACACTGTGCACCAACATTACGCGTGCACCAATAATTTTGCACTGCGCATCACTAATATTAAATACACAAACCATGTGCACCAATATTATGTGTGCGCCACAAGCTCTACACCGCATAGCACCACAATTTAGTGCGCACACCCCTCGCACCAAAATTTCACGCACATCACCATCTCTACACCGCACAACACTAAATGTTAGTGCACACACCCCATGCACCAATATTTCCCGCGCATCGTCAATACTGAGTGCACGCAAATATTTTCTACGCTTAGCTTATTTTTCCATAATTCCAACTTGTGACCATCGTGACCATTACGAAATTCCCACCTCGCCAACTTCATGTTGACCTCTAGCTCATATAAGTCTAGTGTTGAACCAATTTCTTTGATACCACAATGTAACGTCCCTCATTACCTACAACCCACAAATTTTGCTCCGATATCACAAGGTAACGTAACCAACTCCAAGTTGAGTCACACTACACAAGATTTATTCTTCTGATACCAACTCTACCAACATAAGTAATTCATTGAAACAACTATGTGCGCAACCAGCCTTATGTTGTGCATGACAATTGTTTCCCATTCACGCGCATGATGATTCAAGACTCGGTTGGAGTCCAATTGCCATTACTACTAAAATTTGACTAGCAAATAACATTTATTAATTTCCTTGCCCTGCATATGCAACAATGATGAAAAACTAACAATAACGTGCATAACCATGCATAATTACGTACAATTATCAACAAACACGAATAACATAAGCATACACACGATAAACAACATGTGAACACACATAAAAGAACACTTGTCTTTTGCTATAATTCATCAATTGCATGCAGACCTCAGATGTTCCTCCCAACCATAGACTTTGTTGTTCGTACACTCTCAATAGAAAGTCACCCTTGAGTTGGGACTATGACTCCACCAAGGAAAAGGCTCCTAAGCCAAACTAAGGTTTGACCCATAGCATAAAAAAACATAAGCTTAGCTGGCAACTCTAGCAATAGTTCCAAGCTCACAACCTCTTGCTCCCCAAAACCTGTCCCATCCAAGGAATTCTCAAAGCTCTGTAGCACTTCGAATACAAGGTTGCTTAACGAGTTACAACACCCACTAGTCCACACACGGGGAAAACTATTCCCAACGACTCTCTCACCCAGAGAGAATGCTCCATAGATCTAACAACTTGCTTCTTCAACCCAAACCACCAAGGATTTATTGGGTAACAGTCAACTCCAGCTTCTGCTTACACTCTCTAGCCAAGGTACGGATGATGGATGTCAGGATGAGTAAAAAATTGGAAGAATTATGAATGATGAAAATTACACTAAGTTACCCACCTTATATTGCGTGATCCTATCTGTTAGCACTCAATTTTTTATGGAAATTTTAAGTATCTTTAGCATCCTTGTGCTAAACTTTGGAAATATGTTTTTTGCTCATTTGCCCTAGTTCATAAATTCCAATTTCTTCATTGAGTTAGGAAGAGTCTTAATTAATAAATCTTTTTCTCCAAACACCTTTGGCCTTTGTCTTTTTGACCTGCATAACCAAAAAACCAACTTTTAGTATTTTTTCCTAAATCTTTATTTTGTTGATTTCCCTATGTTTTATTTTAGTTGCCTTTTCAATAAATGAGTTTATTGACTTTGATAGAAGAGGTGGTGTGTGCTTTAAAGTGGCTTAACTCTAGTCTAAACCTAAAGTTCTATGCATAAATCTTTTGCATTATTCTAAGTCTAGAGTTTATAAAGCCACATGCCCATTTCTTATGCTAGTCACCAATCATTAAATTAAGCTAAGCTATGAGTTAAGATCACGTTCCTAATTTATAATCTATGAGTCAAAGCTATATGTCAAAATACCAAGCCACGAACTAAGTCAAAGCTAGGCCACGAGTCAAGCCTCAAGCTCAAGCCACGCATCAAGCATACAGGTGTTGAAGAACTAAATATAGCCATGATATATATGATGTTGCTCCAAATTTCTTGCATGTTCCACCGTTTTCATGCATGGATGTGCAGAGTGCAGTGCGCTGCCAAATCTCCTTGCGCTGCATTTTCTCCTGGGCGCTGTAAATTTCCTGGGCGCTACCTACTCTCCTGGGCGTTGTGTATTCCACAGTGCACTACCTAAATTCACTACTGAATTTCTGGCAGAGACGAAATTTGCATAGAGATACATCATAATGGGGCTACCTATTGGCACCTGGAATCAAGGAGTTCGAATTCATTACTCTTTTAGGTGGCTGATGATGTGGAGAATGACTGAGATAGTAGTTGGCAACATGATAACAACTTATCGCCTCTACAGGACACTTGGCATGCAAAAGGAGGCACATCAATTAAGATCAAGAGAGGAAGTGTCATTTAAATATTGTTGGATCAGTTACCAACACGTTTCCTTTTTTATAGCAGTTTGGTTATAACTGCTAGCACATGTGTTCAATTGAAAAATGTTGTTGGAGAATCCAATGTGAGGAAGGCCAGCTCGCACCTCTAACTGTGGCATTTCCTTTTTATTATAAATCCATGTTCCAAATGAGGGAAAGAGGTTCGAATGGTTGAGCTGATGCTCCCGAATTGTAATTTTCTTTGACTTAGTAGACTGTCCTCTAGTTATGTATTGGACCTGAGAATTTTTTATTAATGGAAGTCAGTTTCTCTTTATATCATCTTGTTACCTCTTATGCTGAAGTGTTCATGATTGGAGGATCCACATGATTTTGTTATGGTTGTGTTATGATGAATGTTTGATTATAATACTATTGTGATGTTCTTCAATTTTCTTTAAACTCTAAATTCAAGAGGATCTTGTGTTTGGGTTTTTTCTTCCTTGGGATGCTTGAAAACCTGATGTTAATAGCAGGGCTTTACACCTTCCTCCTATTCACTTTTACTCCTATTCACTGACTGAAGCTAATCAAGACCTCATTTTCTTGTGCATGTTGGCCCAAATTTCTAAGTTCAAGCCTTATTATTTTGAGTCTTAAGTCTTGTCCATTTGACTTTCAAAAAACTCATTTACATTTATAAAACTTTTGATGTTACCAAGCTCACCTAATTACAATCTAGGGTGACTTTTGGAGTGATAACATAAATGGCGTCGTTGTCAGGGACGGATTTGAACAGATTGAAGAGTTCCCTGGGAAGAATGACATAGATCTAGCTCTTGATGGTAGACAAGAGAGGGATACAGAAAATTGATCGTAATCATCAACCTAGCGACTCCATGAAGACGAACCTATTGGAAGACTCCACTGTGGGAACAAGCTTGGATAGAAATGGAAGGCAGAGGCAAGTTCAGGTATCAAGTTATGAATTTCTTTCTAGAACTTGTGCTCTTTGTCCTTCATTCTTTCTTGAATTCCCCTGCACACATTAGAAGAATCATAATCTGCTTTGTATACTCTAAGGACCACCAGCCATCTCTTGCATATTCCTTTTTCAAACAAGTAGATTTACCCCCTTCCCATGTCATTGATGTTAAGTATATCCATCCACTTCAAACACCCGAAGAAGATGAGGTTCATAAACACTTTGTTAATTAGTCTGAACCTTACGATTCTCTCCCCTCTCCAGATTTCAAAGTTGATTTATTACCTTCTACCATTCCCTCTGTTGTTAATAACCAGCCTGTTGAAATTCAGCATGCACCAAAAGATTATTGTCCTTTTGCAAATAATAAAACTAATTTAGTTCAGGCTGCCAACTCCTCTGACCTTTCCCAACAACCTTCCGGTGTTCAGTAACCCACTGACTTCCAGTTTAAGGTTAGGGGAAAGATGTTTGGACCTCTAAAGCTGACATCCTTTCTTCATCCTTACCCTCTCGGATTTGTATACTACCTACCCACTTTTTCTGGAAAAGATAACACTACAGGAGAAGAGCATATGTCAGCCTTTCAAGACTTCAACAATAATCTAGAAATCTTGCATGAAGATATTATCATGAGGCTTTTCTCTAAATCTTTGATTGGAGATGTTGCCTTGTGGTTCAAGAATATGGAAGTTGCTTCTATTGGTTCATGGGATGAACTATATGACACCTTTTTAAAATACCGGGGAGAGAAAAAGTCATTTGATCAGTACCTAAATGAGTTCACTGCTTTGAGAAGAGGAAAAAATGAAGTTCTGTCTGCTTTTAATTGAAGGTTTCACAACTTGTATTGCAGCCTGCCCCTGGAAATTAAACCTTCTGAGACTGTTTCCATGGTGTATTACATAGGGTCTCAACACTTTGACCTTGTGCTTTATCTTAGGGAAATAAAATCTACATCTTTATCACAGTTATTCATGGATGCTAAGGAAGTGGAGGAGAACCTCCGAGCTTGTGGCAGGATTCTAAGTCAACATCATGTCAACTCTGAACATGAGGCAGATTTTATTTGATGTCCCTATGAAGAAAATATAGTGGATGATTTGGTCCTCAAAGTAGGTATCTTTGACAACTTTGCCTCTGAGGAAGTCACTATCTCAAGCACTTACCAAGAGCAACTTGTTGTTGACAAACACTTTGGTAATGAATACTTTGTTGTTCGAAAGAATCATGAAACAAGACATTATGAAAATCAAGAGTCAAAGGTTTGTTATGGACAACCTATTTTTGATGGACATACCAGTGATGGTGATGAACATAATTTTTCTATGGTTGGTTTGGAACCTCTTAACACTATTCCTGTATATGATGATTACGATCCTGATCCTGGTAAATGCCATGGAGTTGTTGAAAGGGATTTTCATGTAAATCTAGTCTCTTATCCATCACAAAAAAATGAATAGTCATGTCTTGATAAAAACCATGTGTATGAGCAACAGACTATCCCCACGATATATGCAGAGAGGATCAACAATCAACCAATAGGTGGTTCTGAAGTTATGAAGCAACTATTCAACCCACAGATGCCTGTGTTTGTCATTCAATCAGGTGTGCCTGTAGAAGACATCAAACAAACTGTCAGCAGCTTTGAAACAATGAAGGTAACCTTTCATAAACTAATCAGGAATTGCTTTCAGTTTCATGACCCTGTCGATGAGTACATAGAGTTACACTTTTCAAATGCTTTGGAGCATGCAAACTTAATCTTTTTATCAGCATTTGAAGGTAATATTGGTGATCATAAGGATGAATTTAGTCAACTGTCACACTTTCCTTGTTTTTTATGGATAATTTGCAGTGAAGAGAAGAATTTGGTTACCAAACAGTTTGAATGGTTATGGTGGAAGTTTGTTTTCATTTGAGCAAGTTGTTGAGCTGGTTAGAGTAGAGTATGGTAGGAAATAAGCTCGTTGCCCAAGCATTTCTTTATCTTTCTGTTTGAAGCAAAAGTAGCAGTTAGCTTGTGTGAATAAAGGCATGGTTTTGAAGGTGTACAAAGATCAGTTTTCACAGGCTGGATGAATCCATAGCCCAATGGATAAGGCGACTGGAACTACTAGATTCTTGGATCCTCACAGGGAGGTCTCCATCCCAGTTGGAGCCAAATGTTAACACTCAATTTTTTATGGAAATTTTAAGTATCTTTAGCATCCTTGTGCTAAACTTTTGAAATATTTTTTTTGCTCATTTGCCCTAGTTCATAAATTCCAATCTCCTCATTGAGTTAGGAAGAGTCTTAATTCATAAATATTTTTCTCCAAACACCTTTGGCCTTTGTCTTTTTGACCTGCATAACCAAAAAAACAACTTTTAGTAGTTTTTCCTAAATCTTTATTTTGTTGATTTCCCTATGTTTTATTTTAGTTTCCTTTTCAATACATGAGTTTATTGACTTTGATAGAAGAGGTGGTGTGTGCTTTAAAGTGGCTTAATTCTAGTCTAAACCTAAAGTTATATGCATAAATCTTTTGCATTATCCTAAATCTAGAGTTTATAAAGCCACATGCCCATTTCTTATGCTAGTCACCAGTCATTACATTAAGCTAAGCTATGAGTTAAGATCACGTTCCTAATTCATAATCTATGAGGCAAAGCTATATGTCAAAATACCAAGCCACGAACTAAGTCAAAGCTAGGCCACGAGTCAAGCCTCAAGCTCAAACCATGCATCAAGCATACAAGTGTTGAAGAACTAAATATAGCCATGATATATATGATGTTGCTCCCAATTTCTTGCCCGTTCCACCGTTTTCATGCATGGATGTGCAGAGTGCAGTGTGCTGCCAAATCTCCTGGGTGTTGTAAATTTCCTGGGCGCTACCTACTCTCCTGGGCGATGTGTATTCTACAGTGCGCTACCTAAATTAGCTACCGAATTTCTGGCAGAGATGAAATTTGCACAGAGATACACTAGAATGGCGCTACCTATTGGCACCTGGAATCAAGGAGTTCAAATTCATTACTCTTTTAGGTGGCTGGTGTTGTGGAGAATGGCTAAGATAATAGTTGGCAGCATGATAACAACTTACCACCTCTACAGGACACTTGGCATGCAAAAGGAGGTGCATCAATGAAGATCAAGGGAGGAAGTGTCATTTAAATATTGTTGGATCAGTTACCAACACGTTTCCTTTTTTATAGCAATTTGGTTATAACTGTTAGCACAAGTGTTCAATTGAAAAATGTTGTTGGAGAATCCGATGTGAGGAAGGCCATCTCACACCTCTAGCTGTGGCCTTTCCTTTTTATTATAAATCCATGTTCCAAATGAGGGAAAGAGGTTCGAATGGTTGAGTTGATGCTCCCAAATTGTAATTTTCTTTGACTTAGTAGACTGTCCTCTGGTTATGTACTGGACCTGAGAATTTTTTATTAGTTGAAATCAATTTCTCTTTATATCATCTCGTTACCTCTTATGCTGAAGTGTTCATGATTGGAGGATCCACATGAGTTTGTTATGGTTGTGTTATGATGAATGTTTGATTATAATATTGTTGTGATGTTCTTCAATTTTCTTTAAACTCAAAATTCAAGAGGATCTTGTGTTTGGGTTTTTTCTTCTTTGGGATGCTTGAAAACCTTATGTTAATAGCAGGCCTTTACACCTCCCTCACCAAGTCTTCCTCCTATTCACTAACTGAAGCTAATCAAGACCTCATTTGCTTGTGCATGCTCGCCCAGCTTTCTGAGTTCAAGCCTTATTATTCTAAGTCTTGAGTCTTGTCCATTTGACTTTCAAAAAACTCATTTACATTTATAAAACTTTTGATGTTACCAAGCTCACCTGATTACAGTCTAGGGTGACTTTTGGAGTGATAACACTATCTTAGAACTTGTCATTCTAAGAAATGGGCTTAACTCCACTTGGTAATTCATTTCTCTCACTTGGGAACTTACAATAAAATTATGACATAAATTTTATGATTTAGGAATAATATTATTTTATTCCTTGGCTTAAGCTCCCATTACTTAGCCCCTTTTCTTAAGCCTCCTTTCCCTCTCATGGAGTCCTATTCCCCCATACTTTTCCGTCTGACTTGGTCTGCAGTTGTGATATATTTTATTAATAAAAACAAGTGTGATTACATATTACATTTGTTTAAGCTTGTTGGCCTATATCACACATGCATTGACCTCAAAATGTGTACATATATAAAGTCACTCTAGCCCAAAACATCTCATCTCACCGGCCTATAAAACATATGTACATTTAAAACTTGGGGTTCGTCCTAGGGGTATTACACCTCACCTTGCAGGAGCCCAATTGTTCTTGTATAGAAGGACGAAAAATGTCAAATTTATATTGGTTGTAGAGCCTTGAACAATATCATAGTCAAGAACCGATACCTAATCCCTGATATTTATGATCTTCTGGAACTCAAGGGAGCCAAAATTTTCAGAAAGATTGATTTGAATTCAAGCTACCACTAGGTGTCGATTGAGAAAACTGATGTATGGAAGACAACCTTCAAGTCTAAAGAAGGTCTCTTCGAGTGGTTGGTCATGCCTTTCGTCTTGACTAATACCCTAACCACGTTCATCCAGATGATGGATGGCATATTGTGACCATTCACAATATCCTTTGTGGTCGTATATTTGAATGACATTCTCATCTTCAACAAAACTTGGGAGGAACATTTGAAGCATATTCAACAGGTCTTGGGCACCCTGCAACAACACAAGTTATATGCCAATTTGGAGAAGTGTTCCTTTGGCATGCAGATAATCCAATATTTGGGATACATCGTGGATGAGAAGGGTGTGCATGTTTATCCAGCCAAGAACCAAGTCATCCACGATTGGCCGACCCCAAAGAAAATGACCGAGCTCCATAGCTTCTTGGGCCTCACCAACTTCTACTGCAGGTTTGTGTTGGGGTTCTCTCATATTGCTTGGGCCCTAAACTAGGTGACCAAGGGTGGAGCAAAGACCAAATTTATGTGGGTCGAGTCCCAACATAAAGAATTCTAGGATTTGAAATTTCACCTATGCTCAACACCAGTCCTTACTCTACCGGACTCGCAACAACCATTTAAGATTGAGAAAGATGCTTCAGATTATTCTATCGGTGTAGTCCTCACTTAGCATGGGAATCCAGTAACCTATCACAGTGAAACACTATTTGATGATGTTTGTAGATACCCCACCTACGACAAAGATATGTACTCCATTGTGCAGGCATGTTGACAGTGGAATCATTACATTCTAGGGAAGGAAATGATCATCCACATTGATCACATGCCTCTGCAATTCATTCATACACAAGAAAAGTTACAGAACGATCGCTATCAAAAGTGATCCATGTACCAACAACAATACCACTTGAACATCAAGTACAAGAAGGGTAGCACCAACCATGTTGCAGATTGCCTGAGTTGACCCCCGATTGTGGTGCTAACCACAGTTCTTAACTCCTGTGAGCATGAAACATCTGGGTGGCCACAATTATACAATACTGACTCTGATTTTGTTGCTGCCTATCAAACATTGAGCACATGCAAAACAATTCCAGATTTTCATCTCCAGGATTGATTATTATGCCATTTGAGCCATCTCTATGTTCCTTCAAGTGAGCATGCAAAGTTGATCTCTGAAGCTCATTATAGCCAGGAAAAAGGACATTTTGGTGTAGACAAAACAATGGAAGTATTGCAATAGCATTTTTATTGGCTGAAGCTTCGACAAGATGTCTGCAAGTACATCAGATCCTGTACTTCCCGCACCATTGCTAAGCCCGCCACCAAGAAACAAGAGATATACACCCATTTTCCTACTCCAGATAGGCCTTTGGAGTCCATATGTATGGATTACATGTCCGTTCAGCCTTCAACCAAGCATTGGAATGACCATGTCTTTGAGGTCATTGATCGATTATCTAAGATGGAAGTTTTGGCACCCTGCAAAAAGATCATCACAGCTGAAGCCACCACCAAGCTCTTATTTGAAAATGTTTGGGTTCATTTTGGGTTCCCATGAACCGTTATCTCAGATCGAGACAGTAGGTTCCTGATCACTTTTTGGTCCAGCCTATGGTCGATGATGGACACCAAACTGACCAAATCGACTGCTTTCCATCCATAGACCGATGGACAAACAAAGGTAGTCAACATGATGATTGTCCATACCCCGAGAATGTACAATTCCAAACATCCATGCACATGGGATGAAAGCCTTCCTTATGTTCAACATAGCTACAACAGATCCCTCCACAACTCTACTGGCCACACCCCTTTTTATGTGTGCTTGGGGTTCCAGTCATTGGCCCCCATTGACGTAGCTCTTCCCATTGCAACTTCACAAGAAGAGTCCTCCCATGCTCAGACCAATGTTGACCGAACAACCAAATTTGTTGAGTGAATCCAGCACATCCAATGACAAGTTCATGCTTTTTTGTAGAAAGCCAATGCCAAGTACAAGCAAGGTCACAATCAACATCGAGTACCACACAAGTTTCAGGTGGGAGATAGGGTATGGTTGCATTTGCAAAAATAGAGCCTCACAGGACCCCATTGGAAGCTACAACCACTTCGATACAAGCCTCATACCATCACCAAGGCTTTGGGTGAGAATGCTTTTGGATTAAGTATTCACCCTTTCTAGAGTTCCAGTGGTAAACCCATAAGCTTGACATGGATTGGAGAATTTTGCACCACCTCCTTGTTAGGATCGAAACACGGGTGCCACTAACTAACTCATAATACATTCCCAAGAATGCGTCACCCAACTTCAGACTAAGGAAACTAACAAAGAGACTCCAAAGAAACGCTCTAGCAATGTTTTTTCGACCAACTCAATAGATTGGGCCATGCTTATATCCTCACCCATAGTCATTTTTACTTTTCCCTCCTTTCGTCTTATCGTCTTCTTGTGATCCTTTGAACACTACCCACTTTCCTTTGTCTCCAGCCCTTTGATCCTTAACTTCCCCATCCTATATAATGCTTCCAAGTCAAATAAACTCCCAACAAGTCCTTTTACCGAGATTGAGTATGTAAACCTTTCCTCATGTCCAAAACGCCAGGTCTCTGCAACCAAATATTTTGAAAGCTCGGAACTGGAATTCAAAACACTGATAACTTTTGGATAAGGGTCCACAATTAGTGTTTCAATCGTTGGTGAAATGTCAAGATCATCCTCATGCAATACTTTGTTTATTTCTTCAGTGAACCCTAACTATTTTAGATATTGATCCAATGATTTGGACTCCCAAGGACCAATACCTTCCTCCTCCACCTCAACCACCACGTGATCACACCTAGCCACATTTAAAACACAATATGTCACCTTGTCCTACTATCAATCTAACCCTTGTCCCATCCGGGGACCTTTAACTGCATTTCCAATATTTAAAATGTTCCTTTCTCTCATTGGATTATCAACTCCATCCACATCAACTTTCACCAGTGAAGAAGCATACGAGCAAACAAACATGTCCTCCAAATCCAAGGGGTCTTGACTGTAATCTACCAACTCTTCACCACACATTAACCTATCCAGAGTACTCTAATGCCTTAGGTTTTCTAATGAAACCCTCAGCCCTATGGTTTCATTAGATTCCATCTCCACTCAGTTGACACAATTACTTATAGAAAACTCGTAAATCTTTAGTAGAGTTAATTAAAACTAAACATAAGTCTGTGTCATCTCAACCAACAACATCATCATCAACTTCCTTAGACTCAAAGTTAGAGCCTTCACCTCCTTCATTCTCCATACTCGTCCCCATGTCCTTATTTCCTGCATCTTCCCATGCCTAGTCTGCATCCTCTGAAGCCTAGGCCGCAACCTCATCCATACTCTTGTTCCCTCATACCCTAACTGCATCCTCCTTCACACATGCGTCCTCCAAAAACTTACCTAAATTAGATGTTTGAAAGCATTTCAAGATCAACCCCCTCTACATCCTCTCAAGCCCAAGGTGTGACCTCATCCATACCCTCATTCTCTCACACCCTAGACAAGTCCTCCTTCGCACCCGTGGCCTCCGAAATTAGATTGATCCCATTAGCATCGAAAACTTATTAGCAAGATTCACTAAAAATGTATTTTGAAGAGAAAACAATAGACATCCATCAAACTCGAGGAAATGAGGTCATCTCTCTTTCTTCATGTTCACATAGTCCATCTCTCTAAAAGCATCTAACACAATGACAAATCTAACATGGTTATAGCATTGGTATCTAATATTTTATTATTTTTTGGGAACATTTGCTGGCCTCTTAACCACTTAGTATATTGTTCACGACCTCCTTGATATTGCAATAGATACTTAGAGAAAAAAACACATAATTAATACTTGAATGTAAATCTCTCAACAATTCATTGATCTTGTACAAGTTTTTTCAAGCTCATTGTAAAGGTAACACAATTTTTTTTTATTCACACAAAATTATGTCAATGATTTTGTTTGGGATAAAAAACGCCATTAAGATCAACAATAACTTGTATGTTCTTGATTAAGTTTATGTACGAGCCTACACAAGATAGATCTTGTTAACATTACAAAACCTAAAATTAGAATTACAACAATGAGAATTGTGATTATATTCATTCAATTTTCTACATCATAAATTCTTTACTCCTTTAATCATTCCCCTTTACCTAATTTTATGTATATTTATATATAACACTCATTGTTTCCAGAAACATTGACATCAATGTGACAATACTTTAAGTGTCAAATATTTGAAAATGCTCCTTAGATCTCTTTCCCTCTGCCTCATCGCAAGCTCAAGAGCAATGAGATGTATCATTCACAACCTTAATGCTTGGAGGAACATTTTTGATCCCTGGGTGAGATTCTTAAGAAAGACATGGAGACAGTAACATAATTCATGTTATCCTTAGATCCATGAAATGAGGATTATTCTCTAACATCCACTCCATCACACATTTCTTGCATGGTTTGAGAAATAGTGTGAGCAATCAATGCCCTCAATAAGAACCACATACTTGGTGGTCTTGACGAGAATTTTCCTTTAGCTTTGTGTTTATATCAGCCTTAGGAATCTCCAAATTATAGACATCCCAGCCTACACAAAAAATATTGGTGCAATCATGCTAGATTTGTGTGTTCCTAGAGCCTTATAAAACATGTAGGCTTGAAGGTTTAGGACAATTTCTTCTTTTTTGATGGGATCTACAACAAACATGACTCCCATGATCAAACATGATTGTGATATGAATCTAAGTTGTAATGCTCAATTAGCATATGAATACACATAACACATTATCTCTTATATGGGTGTCCACAAAAAAAAATGTGTCCACAAAAAAAAATGATTACATTAAGTCTAAAACTTTATAATATCGTTTTAAACACTTTAAAACTTCTTCAAATAAAAGAAGTATAGTTTGGTGTTTATGATTTTTATTTATAATATACATGTAACGAGAGAGAAAGTTCCATTAAAATGTGGGTTTAATGACTAAAAACATGTGTTTTTTTTATTATTATTAAAAATTAAAGATTCAAATTAGAGTAAGTAAAATTTGAGATTGGGATTAATGGTTAAAAACATGTATTTTTTTTTTTTTTTATAAAAAATAAAAAATTCAAATTAGGGTATTTACACCTTAATAAGTCAAAATTCAAAATTGGTCAGAAGGGTAACCATGAAACTTTAAAATGAATACAACCCTCAAATTTTAATTTGATCAGTGAGAGTGGTAATTAAAGTAAAAACTGGAACGCGAACAATATTAGGGAACGCAGTAGAGCAACTGAGAAGTTCTCACAAAGGTGCCGCCTAGACGTGGTAGACGTATCCTGGTCTTTCACTGAATGGGAGGAGGTCGTACGAAATCACTATTAGTGCATGAGTAGCCCTCCATGACAGTACGACCTACATCCAAAAGTTCAAAGAGAGAACGGGTAAAGGATAAAGCACCTTCAGATGTTGCCTGTATTGCTTGGAATAAATTTTTATTTTAGATGCTTCGAATTGAATCAGGGTTGTTTTTAGGTAGTTTTAATTTAATGCAACCTACTGTACGAACTGATCGATAGACTTTTTGTGCTTTTTACACATCTTGCAGTTGCAACGTATGCTAGGAATAATGGAAGGTACCTGGTGAGCTGCAGTTTGACGGAGCTGGTTTTTTGTAGAACACTTCAAGGACATACATGAAAAGTAGGTGTGCAAAGACTTCTTGGAGATCATGTTTTGCTATTCTTTTATCATTTTCGATGTGCATTACTGCTGCCGTTTTGTTAAAATAAGTTCCTACTCGAACCGACATATGTGTCAACAAAAATTTCGTCTCCCAAAATTAGTCTAAATGTGATTTCTGGTTCCAAAGAATTATGTTCAGTATCGATATAAATTAAATCTGTTAATTTTTACTTGGAAAACATTTTGCCGGTAAATTCCGGCTTCCCTAAAATATATATTTGATCGAAAAACATGGTGGCGGTCAATTTATGCTTCTGTAGGTCTGATTGTTTTTAAATTGTTCGGTTTTATGTCAAAGGTTCAGCTTTTCTGTATCATATCCGTGAAAGTCTCTGTGATATATATATATATATATATATATATATATATATATATATATATATATATATATATATCCCCTATTTTTTTTTCCAATAAAAAAACTTTATATTCGAGATGTCTAGATGAAATCAAAATACAAATTTAACTGATCACGACACTCTAGAGGACTAGACCACTCTGCTGCTTTCAAAATAGAGCTAAACTACTGTTTAGTAGACATATTTAGGAAAGTCGAAATACAGTCTTCCATCAAAAACCTGACTTTTCAGGCATTTTAGAGAAATAAAAGGAGCTGTCTATATTGAGAGCTTCAAGAAATTTGCTTCATTATGCTGGTGAGCCTTTTTGGAACTGCAAATCCTTCAGTATATGGAGGTGATCTCTTCCGGAAGGGATCCCCTTTCATTTGATTCAACTGTAACAAGAGTACCTTCCTGAAGTAATAATGTTTCCTTTGATAGATTATCTGCAGATTCATTGGGTTCACGGTAAAGATGATCAAAAGATAAACTTTCAACGGATCTTTTATTTCATTGATTTTTTTTCATAACTGGGAGGAGTGATAAATTATCCAGTTTTGCCTTTACCTTTGCCCAGTTTCTGATAAGATTGCTGTCACCAAAAACTTGTATGCATGCAACTCCCCTTTCAGCTGCTAGTTTTAGCAAGATCCACAGAGCACACAGCTCTGATTTGTTGTTAATTCCTTGTCCGAATGCAGCTTTTAAAGGCAATGGAATGGTTTTTGGATAAGGATAAGATGCCCCCTGAACCACATATGCCTGAGGAGCCTTGACTATCTCCATCGAATAATCCCTAGGGCTTGGAGAAGTCAATATCAGTCTGATTAATAACTCTCATAGTCTTCACATTTATAGGAGCCCAAATACCACCATATGCACATCTTATCTGGTAACAGACCTGAACGGGAAGAATATCTTAACCTTGAAAAGTCATATCATTTCTATCAAGTCAGATTCCCCAGGTCACTGTACAGGGCAAGGCTCTGTAGGTCCCCTTATTTTATAGGGATGGCTATATTTAAATAATTTTAGTTTATATTAAAAAGCAGAGAATGCTCTGCATAATATTCTGTTATGTATAATTAAATAGGATTTCCAATTTTTGTTTAAACAATTTCAGAGTTTGTCAAGAGTTAATTCAAACCTGATTTTCCAATGTCCTGCGAGTCGTCATTACTGAAAGCGTACGGCCTTCTGTTGGGGAGGATGTGGCGTTTAAAGTTGAAATGCTCAGTGTTATAACAACAATCTCATCCAACATTTATTATCGAGTGTAACGTACCTAAAACCCTCTGTATGCTTTGAGGATATGGGGTCCTTTTGTTAACCATCCAAATTTGAACCCATTTTACTAAGGAACTGAACTAACTGTTCTGTTATTAGCTAATTGTTATCATCAGGCATGACACTACAGAGTTATGCAACTTAAATGCAGCCGTTTAAGTACATGAACCCATAAATCACAAATGCAGGCTAACACTAGCAGTCAGAAGAACAAGCTGGAAATTAATTCAAACATGACATAACCATAACAATTGAGTATCAAATTCAACACAATTCACAGACACAATTACGAACACTTATCTGTTTGGAATTGTTAGCTAACTGGGTGCAGAAGAGGGATGTTCCACCTAACCATAGGCTTCCTGCTGCACCAGTTCTCTCTGCAACAAAGGCCATTTCCGTGCTGAGGCTATGAATTCACAAGGGGCACACTGTTCCTATGGCTGGCTCTAATTTCTCTTCTCACAGCCCAATTTCTAGGCTAACAGTCACCTAAAACAATTCCCAATCCACAGTTTTCTTCCTCATCAGCTTGCACAACCCAATGAATGGGATCCCTGATAATGTTTCTATATGTCTTCTATTTAACCAGGAACACTTATGCATTTAACTTATCAACCAGGGTTTCCAATGTACTTGTGAGATATCATGCACTGTATGTTACAAATTCTTAACTTGCAATAGTTTGTCTAATATGCTTCTACAAAAAAAAGGAAATTGCATCACCACACTTCATAAATCCAAAGCCCAATCACTCTTGGCAATGATCCATATACTTGAACACTTGATCATGCTGATGGGAACCTTGCTGTCACTAGGAAATCTCCTTGAATGAGTTAGGTAATCCTTTTTCTATAGATCACAACTCCTGTTGTTGGCAACTTTGATAAAAACTAATCTACAAATCGAAAATGTCATTGCAGAAAATTAAAACACACTTGCATAAACATTGAATTAATAAAAAGGAATTAACTGTAGAGGAAATCAAGATGCATAAATAAATAAACACACTCAGAAAATGAAAGATTACCGAAATGTATAATGCTCTGCTCTAATGGAGTGAGCTCTGCCTCCCAGAACATGACCGAATTGAAACTACAACCTCATAACTTAAACCAAACCACACACCATCAAGAAACTATGAAAACTACAATTCACATTGAAGCAAGATCTTGAATTTTTTTATTATATGCCATCATAATTTGGATGTGTGCCCTAAGAGTCCTCCTCTTGGAATGGAGATGGCACTTTCTTTTATATATAAGCTTGCATGAAACAAATATCTAAATATAGAATCCACTTGAAGATAGGATATTTGTTGAGATTTGGGTACCTTGGAAAGTGGTCCCCTTGTGTTTGTGAGTCTCTAAATACAAAGGGGGAGACTATTACCCTTATTACTTTACTTTATGTTCTAATTTCACTTTGACTTAGGAGTTTAAGTCAAAAGTGAAATATGTCACTTAAGTTATTAAAGTGACATTTAATTCACTTTGTGGGTGAGTTAAAGGACACGAGACAAACTAAGGAAACTTGGGAAAGTGGGTTTCCTGAGTGAGATTTTTGGATTAAATCTCACCCATTGATTACACATGGCTAGATTGGATCTAGGCCATTGATCTTTTAGGGTTTGGCCAAAGAGAGGCTAAAGGAGGGAAAAGGGTAAGGAAGAGATTCATTGTTCACTTGCTCACTTGAGAGATTTGGGTGAGGAGAAAGAGTGAAGAGAGGAAGAGGTTGAGGGTTTGGAAGGGCACATTCTTGAGGAGAGGAGGGCGCACAAGGGAGAAGGCTTTTGCTACTTGAGTTTGGAGGGTGCAAGGCTTGGAGAAGGGTGCTTCCATGGAGTTGGGCGCACACATGCAAGCTAGGGCACATTCTAGGGTCAAGGGTGCACAATAAGGGGCAAGGGCACATTCTAGCATGGAGGGCGCACTTGCTTAAGGAGTTGGCAAGGCTTGGAGAAGGGCGCACTAAGGAAGAGAAAGACTTGAGTGAGAGGGGTGCACATTTGTTGGAGCTTGGACAAGAGGAGGGCACACCAAAGAGAGGGGGCACACTTGCCCAAGATCTTCACCAAACATCACAAGTTTTCTTCAAGGAGGGTGCATCTACAAGTGGGCAAAGACAAAGGCAAAGAGCAAGGTAAAGAGGCTAAGGGCTTAGCAAGCGAAGAAGGGTGCACCAAGGCAAAGGGCACCTTCATTCATGGGCTAGCAGACACATCAACAAGGGACTCCAAAGCATCCAAGATTGGTTGCTATTGTACTAGGTTCACTTGTTGTAGTTTTCCTTCTTGTACTTATGCTTTGAGATCTCCAAATATATACATCTAGCTCTAAGTGGTTTTCCCCGGGGGGGTTTTATCCAGGGTCGTGTTGACCAAAAATACTTGTGTCCAATTTTCATGCATGCCTAGAGTTTAGATCAACATTTAAGAGTTGTAAAGATCTAGAGGAGTGATATTTGTTTTGAGTATATTGCATGTGCTAACCACCGGTTACAAAAACACTTGCAAGGGCACCTCAAAAGAGCACTTAACCATCGAATTATGAGCAGAAAAGTACTTGATCGTTTGCTGTCCTAAAACAACAACAAAGGATAGTTTTGGAGACTAAACTTAGAGCCCAACAAGAGGTCAAAGATAGACATGTTGGGCAGCCTCATAGCTCCTCAATTTTTCTTCTATATTCTCAAGTGGTTACTGTTAGAAACAAAGGGATGTGCTCGTTTTTCCATAGACAATATAGCAATATTGTCACCCAACCATAGGCACGAAGGCCACCCCCGAGCACCTTAACCTTGATAGACAGAATAATTTCGGTAGCAGACCAATAGCCAACCAAGGTTAGTGCACCTTTCTCCAAGGGTAGCGCACCAAGCAAGAATAATCAGAAACCAAGCAGAAAATCCAAACCATAACCAAGAATGCCAGTTGCAGCAGCTGCAACTGCACTCCATCTCCAAACTTGCGCACCACTAGTCCTTATGTAGTTGTGAGAGTGAGAGTGACAAATGAGCTCTAGCGCTCTCTATTTATACTGCTCTATCTCACTTGACTGGGCCGGCTTCTCTTTCTGGAGGCTAATAACTCAATATTAAATATTCTCTTGAGTCGACTTGTCTCCTAGGGTTATTATCCAACATTTTAGGGTTTCTCTTGCTTCCTGGAATATTCTAGTCTTGTCAAAGGTTACACGTGGAGGTTAATACCTCCCGTAGCTACCATAATATCAACAGTCCCTTCTAGCTAGGGAGGTATTAAAGGTAATGGTCTTGAGCACAAACAGACCATTCAACCGATAACATCATCATAGCCACACAGGCTATATCGTGATCATGTAGATCAACTCACGAGCAACATCATCACTATCAGTTTCATCTAATAGCATCAACTACATCATCTCTCGAAGCCATACTCCATCTGAGTAATCGTGCATGATGCTGAATAAGTCTCTCACTCCACAGAGTGATACAAGAATCATTCTTCTAATCCAGACATATGTCCTAGAAGAATAACTGTTCCAACAGATGCTGGAAGCCATGCCATGGGCTACAAGGAATATTCTTCTAATCCGGACATACGTCCTAGAAGAATGACTGTCCTGGACCATTTTCCCTTCGGCCACTACTGTAAACTCAGGGAAATTGTATGTCCCGTACCAATCTCTCCACTCTGGTCACTACTGTGAACTCAGGGAGACAGACCATTATTCTAATCTGAACATATGTCCTAGAAGAATAGTTGTCCATGGTACATCAACAATCTGTCAACCTGGGCCATTCTCCATAGGGAGAATGTCTGTCCACCAGTAATCAGTCCTGCCTGGACCATTCTTCTCCTGGAGAATGTCTGTCCATCAACACACTGACTATCCATCTAGCTGGCAATCATCTCCAACACTAGTGGTAGTCTCCATGGCAATCAAAACAATGTCATTCAATAGAACACAACTGTGTCTATCCATAGTAGTACACAACCACACCTAGTAGCACACGACTACTAACTAGTGACACATAGTCACAACCAGTGGAACACATCCACCACAGTAGCATACAACTACTATCCAGAGACATACAGTCTCCACAACAATCATATCATCTGATATCAACCTGCATAACAATATCATGATACAAATTGAGTCATCTGGGCCATTTTTCCCCTCACATCTGTGAGATCTAGAAGAGCATCTTCCCTCAGAAAGTAAAACATCAGCCATGGGCTATCTGGACTATTCTTCCCAAGCATAGAAGAATAACTGTCCCTGATTTATGAGCCTAGACCATTCACCTAACTGGGCCATTCCTCCAGCACTAATCATAGTGCAACTTGGAGAGAATGCGTCTGCCCTGGGGAATGCCTGTCTCTGATTGCTGAACCTGGACCATTCACCTAACTGGGCCATTCCTCCGGTACTAATCACAGTGCAACCTGGAGAAAATGAGTCTGCCCTAGGGAATGACTGTCCAAACCATTTCCTATGGAAATCACTGACCTGCAACAACCTCCAAAACGGACCATTCTTCGAAACTGCTCACAACTGTGAACTTCGAAAGAATGACTGCTCGACGAGGCAGACCATTCTACTTGACCATTACTTAGAGTGACTGCCAAGAAGAATGACTGTCCTAGACCATTCCCCCACACTGGCCACAAGGGGAATCGTTGTCTATGGTACATCAACAATCTATCAGACCATTTTCATTATGAAAATGACTGTCGGATCTGGACCATTTTCCGAATTGGAAAATGCATGTTCGTCAGAAATCTTGGGCCACTTTTTGGACTAGAAGGTGACTGCCCAACCTAGACCATTTTCCGAACTAGAAAATGACTGCCCATAAATCAATAACATATCAGTGCTCCTTCCCAACCTGAGAGTAATCACTTCTTTTTTCAATAAGGAAGTCATCTCCACGAGCCCCAGCTTGTCCCTTAAGTACGCAATCTTTTCATCTTGGAAAGAGGCTTTACTAAAATATCTGCTATCTGCTCATCTGTGGAGATATATTGGAGAACCTCTTCTCCCCTCTGGACTTTATCACAGAGAATATAATGCTTGATCTCAATGTGCTTCGACCTGTCATGGAACACCGGGTTCTCTGAAAGCTTCACATAGCTCTGATCATCACAATATATCACGGTCGAGTTCAACACCTGATTAGATAGTCCAGAAACCAACTTACGGAGTCACATTGCTTCCGTACAAGCATCACAAATTGTAATATACTCTGCTTTTGCAGTGCTGAGTGCAACAGACTTATGTTTCCTGCTAGCCCATAACATCGTGGCAAAGCTCAAACTGAAACATATCCAAGTAGCACTTCTTCTGTCATCTGCACTCCCTGCCCAATCTGAATCTATAAATCCATGCAGATGTATATCATAACTCAAACGTCCCACAAGGCAAATATCCGACTGAGTATTCTCCAAATACATTAACGAGCCAATCAATTGTCGATAAAGAGACGGGTCTACTGGATCAGAGTCTCTCAACTTCTTCGGATCTGTCATCATGGGAGTTTGCCATGGATTTGCAATCCATCATCCCGGACTTCTGAAGAACCATTTAAAATATACTTCCTTTGTCATAGGAAGTTTTCAACACGCTTCTGCTGTACATGAGAGGCTTTGCACCAAGTTTGCTTGAATCCATACAAGGTCTTCTTCCATTTGCATACGAGGGTCTCTTTCTGGTATACCTCAAAACCTTGAGGTTTCTCTGCATACGCTTCTTCTTCACTTACTCTGTTGAGAAGAACAACCTTTACATTCATCTGATGTAAACTCCAACCCATGGATAATGCAGGAGATATAATGGCTAGAACAAGCTGTTTACTAGAACTTCTGCTGAACAAGCTGTCATTGTAGTCTTCTCCCTCCTACTGGGAGAACCCTCTAGCCCTAAGTCTCGCCTTGTATCTATCAATGCTTAAATCTTTTTCACAATCTCTCACATACATTGTTCTTCATCACAACTTTCATCCATTTCTTCTGCTTGACTGCTTCTAGTGGGTTCAAACTGGTTTAATTGGTTGTTCCGACTTTTCTTTCTTTCTTGGAATCTTCATGTTCTTCCTCATGTTTATCTTCAATGTTGGAGTCCATGGAATCTTCTACAGATTACATGCCCTTCTTTCCTGAAGGCTCCAACCTTCCGCCATAGGAACATAAATGTATTTGGATAACCAAGGATATTCAAGGCTTCTATTCGAAGAAGACTTCTTCTAGAGTCAAACTGAACACGTGCTGCTTATCATGGCTGATACTTCCAATGAAGAACATGGACAGATACTTCATGGTATTCACAGATTCTTCAATGGATCATATCGTTGGGGATTAGCTCCCTCCTAATCCCAACTTCATGCATGAATGAGCAATATGCATGCTCTTCTTGTGGAATTCTGTGATCAACTCTTTCCATCTGAGAGAGTCCATGCTTCCGTCTGCTGCATCTCTCTTTGCTTTGTACAAAGTGTCACAAGCTTGTTCTGGTTTCCTTTTGATTTCTGACTTCCTTCGCGTCTAACTCCTTTGAGTCTCTTTAAGTTTGTTTCTATCTGTTCTGATTGCTGCCCATCTAGCATTTCTGCCATCCTTATAAACTTCTTCTATGATATCTTCTGCAAGGATTGTTCATCAAACATATTTCACAAGGGTACCTACCCGAAACAAGAGAAACAAGAACAAATAGGAATATCTATCTAGAGGAGATGTTAGTTCAACTTGCAAACAAGTACAATAAGCATCTATATCAATAGTATTCATATGCAGTGGAGTATTTATTGCACCTAGCAATAATAGATTCTTTCAAAGATTGCTTTCACAATTTGTAATGTAGTAACTATCACCTTTGATATACACAAATTTGAAACTTAACAATTTAATCAAACCTGGAACCTGAAGCCTTAACTGCTATGGAGGGTGCACTTGATCTTCTGAATGCACTGAATCCAAGATTACAGTTTGGACAAGATCTCTAGTACTTTCCCTGCAAACACACTCATGTTTTGCTAGATGATATAACTTAGATAGCATATACAAGTGCGTACCTTTGAAACCTTGTAGCCTCATCCACCTTGTCTTCCAATCTGAAACTAGATACCATCATGACAAGAAGAGATTATAAACCAATCAGAAGATTCAATGATTAGAACAAGCTAGAAACTCTAAAATTTCAACTTTGACCACAAAATCAATTTGACAAGAAGTCAACCTTTGACTTTCACTTTGACTAGTTAACCTTTGACTTTGACCAAGGATTCAAACCTGACGTTTTTGCTAGTTGAGAGTACCAACAAGTCCGCTAGCCTAGGGCGCACTAGGAGGCCAAGTTAAATCATGTGAGGCACCATTAGATGTTATTGGGCCTATTAGAGAAGAGATGCAAAAAGTACTTAATGACTACCAACAAGAAAAGGCTAGGGAAAAAGCTATACAGGCTGAAATAGGGAGGAAGAGCGTTGTAGCACAAATGAGGGCAGCCAACCCCACTTTTGATTATGAGGACTCTCCATCTATTCATTCTACCAGTGTTAGAAATAGAGACTCCTTTCATTATGTTCCTCCTCCCCTTGAAAGTGAAAATACTATACATCAGCCTAAAAGTAAAAAGAGGAATACCATCCAAAGGTATTTCACGCCTCCCCCCACTTCTGGCTTTGACAATGCCAATGTTTCTCAAGTTCAACCTACTCAATTTCATCCCACCTTAGATGACCATTGGAAGAAACAATATAGAGAGATTTTTTATGAGTACATAGCTAGATGGTGGTATCATGTTGATATCCCTTTCAATGCTTCCCGTTCACCATATTACCAACCTATGTGGGATGCCATTATTTCTTGTGGTAGGGGCTTCAAAGGCCCTAGTATGCATGATTTGAGGGGATCTCTTTTGCACAAAGAGGTCACATCCATTGAAGAATACTTGACAGATTTCAAAGTATCATGGGCCAAAACAAGATGTACCATCTTGTCAGATGGATGGAGTGATGGAAGGAATTGTACTATCATAAATTTCCTTGTCTCTTGCCCGCAAGGAACCATGTTTTTGAAATCAGTTGATGCATTTGATAGGGTCAAAGATGCAAACTTGCTATTTGAGCTCTTAGATGAGGTTGTTATGGAGGTGGGGGTGGCCAATGTTGTCTAGGTCATCACAGATAATGCCTCTAACTATGTTCTTGCTGGGAAGATGTTAGAGGAGAAACACAAAACCATATTTTGGACCCCATGTGTTGCACATTGCATAGACCTCATGCTTGAGGACATTGGCAAACAAGAATGGATCAAAAACAATATAGAGCATGCCAAAAGCATCACAAAGTACATCTACAACCACTCTTGTGTTTTGAGCATGATGAGGAAAAACACAAAGAATAGGGAACTTCTTAGGCCTGCCATCACTAGATTTGCAACTCATTTCTTGACATTGCAATCTATGGTTTCCCAATCAATAACTTGCAAAAGATGTTTGCATCTGATGAATGGAATGCATCTTAGTGGGACCATAGACAAGATGGCAAAGACACCAAAAAGAAAGTTAATGACCCACATTTTGGAAAAAAGCAACAAAAATTGTGAAAATTGTCGAACCACTTGTTAAGGTGTTGCGGTTAGTGGATGGGGAAAAATTGGCCATGGGTTACATTTATGAGGCTATGGATTAGGCAAAGGAGCAAATAAGGGCAGCATACAAGGATAGAGTGGCAAAGTATGGGCCTATTTGGGATATCATTGATTGTAGATGGAACATAAAAACTCCATCACCCTATACATGCAGTTGGGTATTTCCTGAACCCAAGGTATCATTACAGAGCTCAACTTGGAGAAGATTTGATTGGGGAGGTTAGAGACGGCTTGTATGAGTGCCTTGAGTGCATGGTCCCTTCTGAGAGTGAGCAATTGGAGATACATCGACATATCACTTCTTTCACTAGAGCCATAGGTACCTTCGACAAGAACCTAGCAAAGATTTCAAGGGATGTGGATGAGCCAGGTAACAATTCCAAAGTTTAAAGTTCAATCGTTTAAAGTTTAAAGTTTAAATTTTATATACTTTATAATTTATTACTTCAAGGAACTAACTCGACTAACTATGATTTTTGCAGCAAACTAGTGGGAGTCATTTGCCAGCCAATGTCCGCAATTGCAAAAGTTTGCAATTAGAGTGTTGAGTCAAACTTGTAGTGCTTTCGGGTGTGAGCACAATTGGACCATTGGTCTGTCTTTGAGAGGATTCACACGAAGAAGAGAAACCTTTTAGAACAGAAACAATTAAATGATCTAGTCTTTGTGCAGTACAACCTCCAGCTAAGGTGCAACGAATTCTTGAACAAAAGACCTGATTCAGATCCCATTGTGTTGGATGATGTTGAACCAGCTTCAGATTGGGTAGTGGAGACTCACCCACTAGAGTTTGATGTTGACTATGATTTGGAGGTGGATGGGGCAGGGCAGGTTCAGATGGATGCAGATCCACTATTAGGGCCTCGCAATCCAATTCTAGAGTCAGACATGGCAGGCCCTAGTGGAAATGCTGGCAGGCGTAGCCATATACCTCGTGTGCCTCATCGCGGTCGTACTCGTACTACTACAACTAGTGCAACTTTAGAGCCTATAGTCATAGATGTCCTTGATGGTGATGAGTCTGAGGCCGAGTTCGAGTCCGAGTCAGAGACAGATGATGATGCCGAGGGTGAGGATGCTCATGCCATTTCTACTTCTAGCAGTAGTGATGATTGATCATTGATCATGTTGATCAATGAGATAGTGACTTGTAGTCTTGACTCTTGCTAGTATGTTATTTGTTGTTGTAGTCTATAGAGGGCCAAGGCCATTTAGAGCCTCCTTGATTATGTATTTATATCCCGATCTCTACATATGTATTGCACTTGGTGCTATTTGTTATATTCATGACCATGCTTTGGATATGTTGTCTCTAATTGTCTTTAATGCTTTGGAAACATGATTTAAAATCTTAAAAATAATTTTTTTTCGTTAAAATTTAAATATTTTATGTATTTAAAAAAAAAACGGTTCATTGAAACCGGTTCGACCGGTTCATTACTGTTTCTGGTTCCGGTTCAGGTTGGACCCTCGACCGGTTTTGGTTTTTAAAACCATTTCTCCAACACAGGCTAGTCAGGAAATCTCACTATTGGGATCCCAGGGAATTATCAGCTGTAGTGAATTTTCCTCAAATACAGTCAATATAATTTTGTACAACCACAATTCTCTATAAATTCATGGCTGTAGTTTTCACAGTTTGGAATTAGTCTACACACAACAGTTCGCTCTAGGCAATTTCCTAATTTCCTAGACATGAATTCCCAATTTCTGGTGAGTTTGGCTCTGTAATTGAACAACAGTCCCGTTAGCACAAATTTCTGCACTTGAATGAATGTGAATAAATTATAAATCAACAAGCTAGAAATTCGTGTAATTGTAGGAGATACTACCCCTTAATGTCACTAACAGATTCCTCTACATTCGAGCTGGTGCTTGTCAACCTCAGGAGGGGTGTCCCTAATCTTTCCTTACGCTGATTTCAACCTGTAAATCTGCAAAATAAACTATAAAACAGCAGCAAGAAAAGGTGTTTTGGCTGTGATTAAACAACCAAAAGTTACGAATTTTGATTTTAAAGTGTTTGTGGTGGAATCCTTGCAACGTTAGCTTCAAAAAGTACGAAAAAAGAGAAATAAAGCAGAATTAAATGGTTGAATAATACCAAGATAAAAGGCTAAGAGCTTCTAATCAAAACACAAAATCCAACACAATACCAACAATCCTCGAAAGCTTGATACGAGCATAACAAAGCTTTATTCCCGTGTTTGCCAAAAGGATGATTGCACCATGAAGACAAGTACAAAAATTGGTATAGTGATGACTCTTGCACAAAGAAATAGAAGCTAGAGAAGAGAAGAGAGAGAGAATGAGAAAGTCTGCTGCTGCTGCTGCTGTTGAAATCCAACCTAGAACCAATGAAGAACCCCTCCTTATATAAGACCAAGAGGGCGCACAAGAGTGGAAGAAATAGGAGAGTAAGCAAGGTACATGGGGTAAAAATAGAGCGCATGAGATGAAGGGCAAAAATAGGGCGCAAAAAAGGAATACACATGTGTGGACAAGGAATGATGTGCATGCACACGTGTGAGAGGAAGGGCATGTGAGGAATGAAGTGTTGCATGGGCATGGAAAGATGGGTGTGAGTGTAAATTTCTTAAGACCAACAAACTAAGCAAGTAGATTAGATCTAATTATTATATTGGAATTATTTACTTTTTCAAGCAACATAAACTAGAAAAGCAAAACACATAGTACAAATTATTACTGCTCTTCAAAATCAATTCTTCATTCAAAATATCTTCAGAACCTACAAGAGCTCCCCTAACAGGGAAAATGGCTTTGAGAGAGAAAAAACCACAAATCACTGCAAACCTAAAAATTACAGTGCCTCGATCTGTGTGCATGCTGATCACTAAGGTTGTCCATATGGATTGTACATACCTGCTATACGGATCCGTATGACTGTATGAATATGTTGTACGGATCTGTACGACTGTATGGATCTGCTATACAGATCCATACGACTATATGGATTTGTTGTATGACCTTTGCTGCCTCGGTTTGCGTGCAGTTAAACTGCTGTGCTTTGACTTGTTGCTGCTGTTGCTGTTGCTGCTCTGTCTTCTCTCTTGCCCAATTACTCACTCTCTGTGAATAATGAATGTGTGTTTGTTCTTTGCCCCTTGCTGTCTTTTATAACATTGACTTGAGCCAAATCCCTAATCTCAACGGTCAAGATATAACCATGAGATCAATGGCTCTCTTTTAATTAAATCATTAAGTGACTCAATTTAAGTCACTTTATTAATTAAAAGTCACTTTATAAAAATACGCTCACTTTAGTAATTAATTAATAAAATGAACTCTAGAAAAAACATAGGATACATTTAATGACGATTTCCACACGAAGACACACTTGCGGAAATACCCGTCCGAGCTACAAACACTAACACTCCCTCTCAGCGAGGAAGGTATTCTCCACCACTCTAACCTTGTCTCTGAAGAAGACGAACTTGCCCTTTACCGAGGGCTTGGTGAAAATGTCTGCCAACTGTTCATCTGTAGAAATGTATTGGAGCTTGACTACTCCCTTCAACACCCTGTCTCTGATGAAGTGGTACCTGATCTCAATGTGCTTCGACCTGTCGTGAAACATTGGATTCTTCGAGATTTTGATGCAACTCTGGTTATCGCAGTGGATCAAGGTTGGCTCAAGCTCCTGACCAAACAATCCCGTGAGTAGCTTGGGAAGCCAGATGGCTTCACAACTAGCTAGACCGACCGCCATGTACTCTGCCTCAACTGAACTCAATGTTATTGAGGTCTACTTCCTGCTAAACCGGGAAATGACTGCTGAGCCCAAATTGAAGCAACACCCTAAGGTGCTCTTTCGATCTGTATCACTGCCTGCCCAATCTGAATCTGAGTACCCCTGCAACCTCACACCATCTCCACCAAGTTACTACAATCCATATCCTACTGTGCCCTGCAAGTATCCAAGAACATGCTTTGCTGCAACCTAGTGAACCTCCCTTGGCTCCACCATGAACTGGCTCAGGGTGTTAACAACAAAACAAATGTCTGGTCGAGTGTTGACCAGATACATCAATGGGCCAATCAACTGCCGGTACTGTCTGTTGATGATTGCAGCGTCGTGTGACATTATCTAGGTCGTTCTCCTCTTGACTTAGTTGAGATGATCTGTGAGAGAGCCCATGTTGGGTGTGCGTCAGACTCTGGAATGAGTTGTGATGACGTGTGGTCTCCTGCCTTGTACTCCTCTGGACTGAGTTGAGTTGGCTTGAGATGGTTTCCTGCCTTGTACTTCTATGGACTTAGTTGAGTCGGCTTGAGATGGCTCTCCAGATCGTACTCCTGTGGACTCAGTTGAGTTAATCTGTTGAGAGTGACCTCCTTGTGGGTGAGCATAGGTGGACGTGTCCCTAATGGCTGAGCACTAGAGGATGAGAGAGATCCTTGCTATATTGTCTAAGAGTAAGATTTGTTGTAACCCTAATTTGTGTTGTAAAGGGTACAAGTCGGCCCCACCATGTAAGAGATAATTAATATTGTGTAATGGTTAATTATATTATTCAATTGAAGAGGTCAACCCTGTTAACCCCCACTTTAGGGATAACTAAGGAGATTATGTCTCGAGGCCCACAGGGCCTAAACATGGAGTAGCAAGAGCCAAATCGACTTGAGCATGGCCCTGGAGGGCCCATCTTTTCTTCCTTTCAGCGCCTCCACTTTTTCAGCAACAACAACATCCATCACCTCGACTTGGTCCTGTAGCAGAGATGCATCTTGCTCCATGAGGTAATGAGTTCGAGTATCATGGTATGTGTCACTCTGATCCTCAAAACCTTTGAATATGTGCATTTAGTTCTTTTTGTTTCTAACGGGTGCTTGGATCTTATACTTATCCACTTGACCATGTTTGGGGGGAATGACAGGATGCCCTAGTAAGCCTGTGCCCATAGGTTTTGAGTTGCCACTGGGGGGATTCATGAAAAGTTATCATTCGCTCCCGTCATATTTACCACTTTCCATCTTACTCCCGCTCATCCATCCCATTACATTGGTTTGGGCATTGGGTTGGCCAATCATTTAAGGGTTGCACCTTGCCTTGTGGGAAGAAGGGGCTAAAGGCCCAGAAGGTAAAAGCAATTGGCAAAAGATAAAAGCCTAAAAATAAAACCTCGAGATGCTTCGCCTAGGGATCCCCGAGAAAGCAGTAAAGAGCTTCTTAGCAAGAAACAAGAGGGACCCATGAAAATAATAAAAAACAAGACCTAGTCAAAGGATAGGGGGTCTCATCACGAGCTAGCCTATTAGGTCCATGGGCATCTAGCGGTATGACACTACTAGCAGCTGGTTACCACGCCAGGGTAGTGGCTCTTGGTGGCATAGCTAAGAGAAAGGGGGTCTCATCACGAGCCAACCTTCTCATTTCTGTGAGAGTGCTTGTGGGTAACATTGCCACCACTGGTCACCACGCCAGGTCAGTGTCCCCTGATTAGCTTCTTGAAAGAAAAAGCAATAAAGAAATAAGAATAAAAGGCGTGAATGGGCTTGGAAACATTTGCATTCAGGACAGGTGCAACTCGCCTTCTACAAAGGCACCCACAGGTAAGCCTTGCATTTCCCTGCTATCACTGCACCCCTTGTCAGGACATCCCTTCTCCACCTCATCCATTAACATGACTTGGATTTGATCTCTTCCGGAAACATCCCATTTCCAGTGAACACTAGCCCAATAGGATGCCCTGTCACCTCCTCCAAACTTGCCTTG
>ML790877.1:110013-126377 GCA_009831015.1 Picea engelmannii | reverse complement strand
AGGTAGCATCACCATAGCCACACAGGCTATCTCATGATCAAACATATCATGCCTCAAGTAGCATGGCCTCACGACCATCTCATGATCAACCAGATCATGTAATAGGTAGCATAGCCACACAAGCTATCTCATGATCAAACAAATCATGTCACAAGTATCACCGTCATGGCCGCACAGGCTCTGGAATATGCAGTTGAGCCAGTGTACACAGAACTGCGCTACTACCCAATCCAAGCGGAATATGGGCAACTGCAACTCGCCAACTCATACAAAATCTGGCATCTAGTCCACAAGGAACTAGTAACTCATCAGCTCACACAGAATCTGACATCTAGTCCACAAGGAACTAGTAACCTCTGGTTGGCACACCAGGCAACTGGTCCACAATGACTAGGCATCTAATCACAAGGATTAGGCGATATAGTGTGCTGCGTGCATACACTACCCATCTAGCCCAAGGTTAGGAAACACCTCCAACCACATTAGTTGGCCCACCAGTTTGAAAATATGGGTAACTAACCAGCCTTGAAGGCATGGCATCTACTGACCTTGTGTGAGGTCATGCTGACTGGTGCCACAGTTAGTAACGTGCATACCAGGCTAATTCACTGGGGTAGCAATCTGCGTATCGGGCTAATTCACTAGAGTTGCAGTAACTCGGCGTACCGGACTTTTTCACAGGAGTAGCCATCTGCATACTAGGCTTTATCACTGGGGTAGCATTAACTCGACATACCAAGCTTTATCACTAGAGTATCCATCTGCGTACCAGGCTTTATCACTGGGGTAGCAGTAACTCGACGTACCAGGCTTTATCACTGGAGTAGCCATCTGCGTACCAGGCTTTATCACTGGGGTAGCAATAACTCGACGTACCATGCTTTATCATTGGAGTAGCCATCTAGATTCTACGTACCATGCTTTATCATTGGGGTAGTAGTAACTCGACGTACCGGGCTTTATCATTGAAGTAGCCATCTGCTTACCAAGCATTATCACTTGGGTAGTAGTAACTCGGGGTACCAGGCTTCATCACTGGAGTATCCATCTACTTACCGAGATTTATCACTGGGGTAGTAGTAACTCGGTGTACCAGGATTTTTCACTGGAGTAGCCGTACACATCACCTTGATTGGTGCCACAGTCAGTGCTCGATCATGAACCACCTGCTGTCCACTGGAGTCGCATCTGTATTCCATCACACTTCCGTAGCACTTCCCGCTACCTGGGGAGCACAACAATTCCTGCTGCGTGGGGAACACTTCCTGCTATCTGGGGAACGCAACAATTCCTCCTATCTTCTCATCTGTAGCAACATACTGGAGCTTTACTGCTCCCTTCTGCCCCATATCTCTGATATAATGGTACCTGATCTCGATATGCTTGGACTTGTCATGAAACACTGGGTTCTCTGTCAACTTCACACAACTCTGGTTATCACACCAAATACAAGTCGCCTCTAATCTCGAGATCAAACAATCCTGCAAGCACTGCAAGCAGCTTCCGAAACCACACTGCTTCGCTGCTAGCTGAACACGCTGCTATATACTCTGCCTCATCCGTACTGAGCGCCATACTCGTCTGCTTCCTGCTGAACCATGAGATCATAGCTAATCCCAAACTGAAGTAACATCCAGATGTACTCTTCCGGTCTGCAACACTATCGGCCCAATTTGAATCAGTAAAGCCTTGCAGACTTATCTCACGATCTGAAGCATATCTGAGTCCATAATCAATTGTACCCTTTAGGTACCTCATCACATGTTTTGCTGCAATCAAGTGAACACCTCTCGGCTTAACCACATACTGACTCAATGTGTTCACCGCAAAACATATATCAGGCCTTGTGTTAGTTACGTACATTAACGAACCAATCATCTGTCTATACATGGTGGCATCCACTGTCTCTCAAGATGTATCTTTCAATAACTTCATATTTGTTACAATCTGTGTAGTTATGGCTTTTACAATCCATCATTCTGAGTTTCTTCAGAATCTCTATAGCATATTTTCCTTGGCACAGGAAAATCTCATCAGGTATCTGCCACACTTCTAGACCCAAGAAATAATGCATCATACCGAGGTCTATCATCTCGAATTTTGCAACAAGCTTCCTTTTGCACTCAACGATGAGCTTCTCGTTCCCTGATAGAAACATGTCATCCACATTAAATATTAATATCACTGGTCCACCATCCACAACCTTGTAGTAAAGGTTGGACTCTGCTTTACTCTGGGTAAAGCCCAAGCTCATCTGGAAACTGTATAATCTGGCATATCATGCCCTAGGTGTTTGCTTAGGCCTGTACAAAGCTTTCTTCAATATGCATACATGAGACTCCTTCTCATGTATCTTGTGGCTGCTCCATGTACACTTCTTCTGGCTACTGGAGCAAGTGTCTCATCATAATCTTCTCCCTCTTGCTAGGAGAATCCTTTAGCCACTAATCAAGCTATGTACATCTCTATACTCTTATCTGCAACATGTTTGATCTTGTAGATCAACTTGGAAGTTACCACTGACTTCCCTTCTGGTCTCAGAACCAAGGAAAATATCTATATCCCAATCCTTCTGACTGGCTTCCTTCTCTGTCACTGTAGCAAAGTCTACTGGAGCAAGGGAATCTACCCAAAAGATCTCATATCTTCTCAAAGCCTCTAAAGCTTCGATCTAGCCTCCTCAACTCATGGCACCTGTCTGTCAGTCCTGGAAGATGTCTCTCTCTCCCATCTGAATCTGAGGAGGAATACTTTTTGAATGAAAGTCTCTAAGCCACTGACTCTCTTTGAGATCAGGCTCACTCTGAGTCTCCATGCTCTCTTTGAAGCTTGAGTCCCTTTGAGTCTATATAATCTTCGGAGACATATGCTCCCTCTGTGTGATGATTTCTTTTGAAGTCTCCTATGAATGGTCCTAGGGAGGTTGCTCCTCCCTACTGGATCGAGAGGGCCGACTCCCTCTGAACTCTAGCTCCTTCTAAGCTGGTACTTGGTGGGGCCACCTGCCTCACCACTCGTGGAGCCATCTGCTCCTCATGATATGGCTCATCAATGCTATATATCTTCGCATCCTGCAAAGTGCCACGGAACCATGATGGTCTCTTCTTGGTTACTCAATGATTCTGGGTAGGCCCTTCTGGCTCTACTAACTCTTCTTGATGATCTGAAGAGTAATCAATTGCACTAGAGGGATTTATTCGGTCATCTTTGGAGCCTTATGCTCCTTACAATCAATCTCCATATGAGATACTTAGTATTCCACAAAAGTACCCTTCTTTGTTTTCTTCTTCTTTGGTACATGGATGTATACGGTCGTGTATACAACTTCTTATCTGGATAGTCTGCTCCATGTCTCAAACTAGAGACCATCTAATATGTTGCCTCCTGCAACCGTCACTATAGCTCCCTTGAGAGTTATCACTTGTGACCTGCCCGGAACAAGACCAACAACAAAGGAAAACAATAGACAAGAATAATACTCTTGTAATAATAAAAACAATAACGAGAACAATTGTCATTGTAGCTCCTTCTCAGAGCTATCACTTGTGACCTGCCTGGAACAAGAGCCAAAATAAAAAATGCAATAATAAGAAATAGGAACAACACTCTTCTAGTGTTGTGACCAATCATTCCTCCATGGTAACCTGCCCGGAACAATCAAGAGCAAAAGTATTTCCAATATAATAGCATTTTCATAAGAACATATCTATGTTAACCAGAATAAAAGACAATTTCATGGTAATGAACATATCATTACCAAGCTGACCTGTGTGGAAGCAAAACAAGAAGTATCCCCTAGAGGAGATGTTAGTTCATCTTGCAAACAAGTACAATAAGCAATAGTACTCACATGCTACGAGGTATTCATTATGTCTAATAGTAATAGAACCTTTCAAGGATTGTTGTCACAACTTGTAATGCAGCAATTATTAAACTTGATATGTGCAAATTGGAAACTTATCAATTTAATCAATCAAACCTGGAACCTGGAGTCTTATCTTCAAGAATGAGTGTTGTTTCTTTCCTTCCGAGTCTTTTTCAAGATGACATGTATTCTCTCCAACCAGTCCCCTATGGTAAGACAATATGCTTTCTTGACAGAAATCTGAGTTAGGGAATAAAATGCAAGTAAACTTGAAAATCTCAACCTTAATCAATCTAATACCTTGACTAGAGTCAGCTTATAACTTTAACTTTGACCAAAGGTTAGTATGATAATCATAACTTCAATAGATCAAAATACAACTAGATGTTCATAAGATCAAAATAATGCCATAACAACTAGGGGCATATCAAAGTAATCAAACCTGGAGTGCAATGTTCCTCTGAATGTGCTGGATTTGAGATCCCTTTGGATCTACGATTGTTGTTTGGACAAGAGATCCCTTCTCCTGCAAATACCCTTAAGATAATGATATAGTTTAAACATATACAAGTACATACCTCCGACAACAGCGACAGGCAGTGGCAACATCCAGCAACAACGACAAGCAATGACGAACCCTAAAACTTCAAAGTGCTCCAACTTGCAATCTAAAGGTAGCTGGAGATGCGCTAGGGTAAAGCGCACTAGGACAACTACAAATTAAGCTCAACGTTTCACCAAAACTTCACTGCAACTGGTGTTGCAACTGGCACTGCAACTGGCATGAAGGAATCGGCATGAGGGAACTGACACGAAGGAACCTAGGGTTTTATGAGGAAACCCTAATTTTCTCAACTTCAGAAATTTGCAGATCTGATACTTGGACTGAAATTTTCGCTATCTTTGGCTATTTTCTCTCTTGTGCTCTTGTGTATGGCTACTTTCTTGATTATTGGTTGGTGGAAGTGATGCGCTAGCCTTGGAAGGCTCTTCCTTTGCTATTGTGGTGGTTTGTCTTAGCATTTTTCCTTGAATTGGTAAGGCTTTTACTTTATGCTATCATTTGTTATTCAAGACAAGGTTATTTTGCTAGAGCTAGGTGGGAAGTATAAGGGCATACACCCCCACCTTAGCCTCCATCATTTTATGCTTAAGTATTGTTGATTTAATAAGGGTTTACTAAGAGAAGTATAAGTGCATACACCCTCTTAGTCTAAACCCTAGCTAGAGATACTTGCCTTGGGGAGTAGGAGGATTTACACCCCCAATGAGGTAGTACCTTTAGCTCTTTCTTTTCTTGACTCCATTAACCCAATCATTAAAGGCACTAGTCATCACTTGTTGCATTGGAGATATAAAATTGTTGCTTTGGGAAACATGAAATTTCGTGATTTTGAAGTTGCTCCTAGTGGAATCAAATCTATGTTATAAATGCTTGCTTGAGCCACTAGGACGTTTCATTTCTCCAAGTATTTGTTATTGCTGTTACAAATTTAATTTAAAGCCATTAGGGCTGCAGAAAACCCTAACCAAACTCTTCAATAACTCTTAATTTAACCATTGAAAATTGCGTAAAATCTGCCCACATAATCTACCAAGTACAATGCATCGTTTGCCAAGTTTTGAGCAAGTTTTAGTGGTTAAATCTTTTGCTGTAATAACAAGTTTGTTACAGCCATAAGGCCAATAAATATCACTGTAGTTAGCTTTTTATGACAGCCTTGCTTTTTGTGCTAAAGTTCTATCATTGTTGAGTTAAACTTGTATTTTACTAGCTTGTCTCATGCTTATTCAATTGGACTTTTAGCACTTATATTGCAGCCCTTATTATCTTTTATGTGTTGATATATATCATTGATTATTGCTGCAATTAGGGACAACAGACTTAACTTGCTTGTCCACCTATCATTACTATATGCAAGTGTGGCTTTTCTTATGTCTCAAGTAGGTACAAACACCCTTTGCAGGCATCCAAAGACTTGGCAACCTTAAACCTTCTTAGTGAGTTCAATAAGTGCTCAACGAGCTTGACAATGGGGGAAACTGAGGATCTTCCTTCCAGCGATTAGACTATTACGAAGGAAACCAACTTTGATACCATGTTAAAATTTTGGTATGCTTGTTTAACCATAGACAATGTCACATCATTGTCACCCAACCATATGCATTCACATATGCCACCCTCGAGCACACTAACGTTTACTTAGAATAATTCCGGCAAGCCTACTCTAGAACCAACAGATAAACCCTAGCCACAATACTGCTGCAACAACAGTGCAATAACCATACAAAGATAGCGTACCTTGTACCGAGAGAAGCACAAGAGAAATACCAAAAGACTGCTGGACTATTCCTCCAAACTAGCGCCCTCTCCAGCTGTAGCTACTACTCCCAGACTTGTGCACCTCTCAGCTGCAACTTCACTTCTTAGACTTGTGCACTTCTAAGTGAGTGTGTGTACAAATGAACTAGGCAACTGCCTATTTATATCAGACTGTCCAGTTGACTGGGGCCGACTTCTCCTTCTGGATGTGTCTTTTACTTAAATATTAATTCTCTTGAGGTTGACTTCTCTCCTAGGGTTTTCTAACATCTGTTTAGTGGTTCACTTGCTTCCGGAATATTCTATTCTAAGTCAAAGGTTACATGTGGAGGTTAATACCTCCCGCAGCTACCAAAACATCAACAATGGGATGCGCCACTGTCCAAGTACCAAGCATTGCTAGGAGTAGTGCTGGTAGAAAGGCAAGACATGAATGAAAAATCACTCTCAAACTTGGATGCAAGTTCGTTCAACTGTGCCTCTGTTGTTGTTGCAACTGTCTGCGACTTGCCTTTCTTTCTTTGTGGACATTGAGAGACAAAATGCCCATTCTAATGGCAAATGTAGCATTTGATCTTGCTCATGTCCCTCTTCTACCTAGACTGCTGCCCCTCTCCTTGACTGTTACCCTTCTTGACAAAAGCTTTCCCTTTGCCTTTCTTGGTTTTGATGACAAGGGCTAAGTTTTCATCTCTTCCACCTACTCCCTGCTTGCTGGGTTTGGACTCTCTACGAGTCTCCTCCTGAATGTAGTCATCCTAGAGTCTCTCCCACTTGGGAAGTTTCTCGCGGGCACAGATGCCCATGATGAATGGTTCCCATGCCTTTGTGAACCTATTCAGAGCAACATTTACTAGCTCTGCATCCAATACAATGTCCCCAATAGTTGCAAGCTGGTCACGGATCTGTGTGATCCTCGTAAGGTAGCTGGTCACATTATGGGAGTTGGTCATTCTGCATTCTCTGAGCTTGGTTTTGAGAATCATCTTCTGACTCATATTATCACTTTGGAAAAGTGATACTAAGGCATCATACATCTCCTTAGAATTGGCCTTCTCTGACACATGTTGGATGAGATGATCTTTGACAACTTCAAGGATTACGCTCTGTGCCTTTATGTCTTTCTTCTCCAACGCTACGCTTACAGCTGGATCTGGCTGCATCGTCTGAGTGCCTCCTGATGTTGTAGTATGAGTTGGTGTTGCAGCAGGAACACCGCTGGTCACAACCTCCCACAACTCTTGCTCCTTTAGGAGCAGTATCAGTCTTTACTTCCAAGGTAGAAAATTTGAAACCCCATTAAGTCGATCCTCAACCTTCATGCTGATGATTGACATGGTTGTCCTGAGCTTTGTCCTTTAAGCTCGCTATGAAAATCTGCACTGTATCAACTGGATCTGCTTTTCTCTCAGAGCAAGAACTCTGATACCATGTAAATTTCTTAAGACCAACAAACTAAACAAGTAGATTAGATCTAATTACTATACTGGAATTATTTATTTCTTTAAGCATCGGAAAGTAGAAAAGCAAAACACAGTACAAATCATTTCTGCTCTTCAAAATCAGTTCTTCATTCAAAATATGTTAAGAACCTACAAGACCTCTCCTAATAGGGAAAATGGCTCTGAAAGAGAAAAACCACAAATCACCGCAAACCTGAAAATTACAGTGCCTCGATCTGCGTGCTTGCTAATCATTGAGGTTGTCCGTACTGGAATTATTTACTTCTTCAAGCAACATTAACTAGAAAAGCAAAACACACAGTACAAATTATTTCTGCTCTTCAAAATTAGTTCTTCATTCAAAATATCTTTAGAACCTACAAGAGCTCCCCTAACAGGGAAAATGGCTTTGAGAGAGAAAAAACCACAAATCACTGTAAACCTAAAAATTACAGTGCCTTGATCTGTGTGCACATTGATCACTAAGGCTGTCCATACAGATTGTACATACCTGCTATACGGGCTTGCTATACAGATCCGTATGACTGTATGAACATGTTGTATGGATTCGTACAACTGTATGGATCTACTATACAGATCCATACCATTGTACGGATCTGTTGTATGACCTTTGCTGCCTTGGTTTACATACAGCTAAACTGCTGCGCTTTGACTTGTCGCTGCTGCTGCTCTGTCTTCCATCTTGCCCAATTACTCACTCTCCGTGAATAATGAATGTGTGTTTTCCATTTGCCCCTTGCTGTCTTTTATAACATTGACTTGAGCCAAATCCCTAATCTCAACGGTCAAGATCTAACGGTGAGATCAATGGCTCTCTTTTAATTAAATCACTAAGTGACTCAACTTAAGTCACTTTATAAAAAGACGTTCACTTTATTAATTAATTAATATAGTGAACTTTAGTAAAAGCATAGGATACATTTAATGACTATTTCCACAAGAAGACACACTTGCGGAAATACCTTTCCGAGCTACAAACATTAACAATGAGTGGATATTCACACGTCTGAGATGAGGGAAAGATGCGCATGGGTAGATATAGGAGACAAAAGGTTAGGTAAAAGAGTGGCGCATGAGCTAGAGTACATATGCTAAGTATGGAGAAAGGAGGCGCTAAAGAGGGAAGGAGGACATGCACGTGTGAGTATGGTGCATGTGCATGGGAAGAAAAAGGAGGGAAGATACGCATTAAACTATGGAGATATGCACTAACAAGGGAGAATAGAGGATACATGCGCATAATTTATGGGAGTTTAAATGAGGAGGTGGCGAGGTAAGTGGAAGAGGAGTGAGGGAATGGAGCATGAGTGAGGTGTACATGTGCTAAAGAGGAAACAATGCGCCAAATAAGGATCAAGGAGGCGCTAAATAGGGAATAAGGAGAAGGAGTGAAGTAAGGGAAAGGAGTTAAGTCTTCAGTTTGTTGATGTGTGGTAGCTGCAGAAGGATCTTTCCCTCCTAGATGACCTTTCTTAGATGTGGAGAAGATTCCAAAAGCAAGAGATCCATTGGACAGATGTTCAAATACCCCAGAAGAGAAGTCGACCCAGAAGAATAAAGAATAATGAAAAGACACCTTCCCAAAAGAGAAGTCGGCCCAGCTAGAAGGACACAAAGACTATAAATAAGGAGGCACCTTAGCTCATTTGTTCACTCACACACACTCTCTCAACTAAGCACGACGCAAGTTTGGAGGTGATGCAGCTGCTGTAGTGACTCAGTTTCTTCTTGTTCAGTCTTTTGGTATCTCTCTCTTGTGCACTACTTCTTGAGGAGGTGTGCTGTCTTGGTATAGTGCTGCTGCTGCAATTGTGGAGGTATTTCTGGTTGATCTATTCTTTGTGCTAGGGTTTATCTGTTTGGACTTGCTTTGTGAACATAATCTATCTAATAAGAAAGGTTCTAGATTTTTCCCCATTTGGGTTTTCCCAGGATAAATCTCTTGTGTTCTTTTTGTCTCTTGTTTATGCTGCTATTGCTCAGTACATGATCTATATATGATAATGGTAATGAAGTAAAATAACACTAATAACACTAATGCTCTGTAAATAAGGAAAATCTAACATGGAATCAGAGCTGGTTACCTTCTGGACAATTTGACCACTGGAAGGAAGATCGCTACAATAGCACCTTACGACTGCAATACTTTGTCAAGCTCGTTGAGCACTATCCCAAGGTCGTTGGGGATAATTGCTTCACAAAGCAGTGCGCCCTAACCTAGCGCACCCCCTGAAACCCTCAGCATGCAGTTTGGTGAAGTTTGAAAAATTGAGGTTTTTCAGTGCTAGGGTTTCACCAGCGAAAAATGTCAACCAACATGAGAGTTGAAGATAGATTGGATGGAGCAGATAACTTCAGATCCTGGAAGCACAGAGTTATCCTCATTCTAGAAGAGAATGAGTTATTGGATCATATCAAGCAGATGCTTCCGGAACTAGAAGAAGAAGACGCCAAAGCAAAGTTCAAGAAGAATGAGGTCAAGGCCAAGAGGATCTTGACAGACTCAATAAAGGCCAAGGCTAGTAGTGCTTCCAAGCAAATGACCAGGGAAACTATAAGTGGGTTAGCAACAACTAAACTCCAGGTTTGCATATCAGGTTTGATATTTTTATATTGCTGCAGTTTAAGTCTTGAAATTCTATTATTGCTATCACTATTGCTAGTTTAGTAAACACTTGATTATTGTTGGTACGTCTACCATTAAATGAATGCTCATAATAATAATGCACTTGTTTACAAGATAAATTGATCTCCTCTAGGAGATGTTCTTGGTTGTTGACCTTGTCTCAGGCAAGTTATCTTGTAAATTCCATGGAGGTTACCATTGAGATGTTGTTCTTGTTTCTTGTTTCGGGCAGGTCACAGGTAATAGCTTTGAGAGGGAGCTATAATAACAGTTGCAGGAGGCAACGATTTAGATGGTCTCTAGACGAGACGTGAAGCAGACTATCCAGACATAGAGTTGTGCACATCCATGTAATGAAGGAGAAGAGGAGGTCAGCACATGCAGAGGGGAGCAGATGACTTCGAAGAATATATAGCTTCAGAGGGAGTCAAACTTCATAGGGAACATGCAGACTCAGAGTGAGCCTGATCTCAGAGAGAGTCAGTTTCTTAGAGACTTTCATTCAAAAAGTATTCCTCAGATTCAAATTCAGATGGGAAAGACGTCCTCCAGGACTGACAAACATGAGGCTAGATCGAAACTTCAGAGGTTGTAAGGAAATATGAGATCTCTTGGGAGGATTCCCTTTCAGTGACAGAGAAGGAAGTCGTCAGAAGGACTAGGATGTGGACCTTTTACCTTGATTTCGAGACAAGAAGGGAAGTCAATGGTGACTTCCAATTTGATCTACAAGATCAAGCATGCCACAGATGGCAACATAGAGATGTACAAAGCTTGATTTATGGCCTGAGAATTCTATGACAAGACACTTGCTCCAGTAGCCAGAAGAAGTGTACATAGAACAACCACAAGATACATGAGAAAGAGTCTCATGTTTGCGGATTGAAGAAGGCTTTGTACGAGCCCAGGTAGGCACCCAGGGCATGATATGCTAGATTAGACAATTATTTGATGAGCTTGGGGATGGTTGCCCATTGATCCTATATGTGGACGACTTGTTTCTGATGGAAGATGAGAAGCTCATAGTTGGGTGCAAGAGGGAGCTCGCTTCAGAGTTTGAGATGAAGGATCTAGGTCTGATACATTACTTCTTGGGATTGGTGGTGTGGCAGAGATCAGATGAGATTTTCCTTAGCCAAGGAAAACATACTGTTGAGATCCTGTAGAGATTTGGGATGATGGACTGCAAGTCCATGACCGCATCCATGACGACAAATCTAAAGTTCTTGAGTGATTCATCTTCAGATTTGGTGGATCCCACGGTGTACAGACAACTGATTGGATCCTTGATGTACCTAGTTAACACCAGGTCAGACATATGCTTTGCTGTAAATGCCTCGAGTTAGTACATGGTTGAACCTAGACATGTACATTGGATGGCAACAAAACATGTGTTGAGGTACCTACGTGGTACTATTGGATATGGATTGAGATATGCCTCAAATGGAGATGTGAAGCTACAGGGATATACATACTTTGACTGGGCAGGGAGTGCAGTGGATCGAAGGAGTACTTTCGGATGCTGTTTTAGTTTGGGATTAGTGTGATTTCATGGTTGAGTAGGAAGCATACATCAGTGGCACTCAGTACAGCATAGGCAACAACCAATATTGCAATCCGTGAAGCAGTGTGGCTTCGAAACTTTCTTGCAAGACTTCATCCGAGACATGATGCAAAAGGGAGCAGTGAAGCTCCTGTACACAGATTGCAGACATTCTCACCAAGATTTTGTCCAAGGTGATGGACAAATGAGTAGCATCGGGCAAACATTCTCCCAGATCGTCGTGTTGATTTGACCAAGGGAGAATGATATATTCACTCACAGGATTAGCCATTTGGCTAGTGGTGAATGGCCCAGGCGCAGTCTTTCTCCTATTGGTCATGCTGATTTGACTAAGAGTGAAAAAGACTTGAGGTGCTCCAGAGACAAGCTTGGCGTGATGATGCAGAATGTCCACCCTTGTTGAGAGGGCGGTGTGTTGTTTCTTCTCATGTCGGCTAACCCCTCTGGCCAAGGGTTCCCTAGATCAGTCATGTGAGGTGAGGAGGTAATGCACTGCCGGACTTGATGAGAGAAGAAACATCACACGCATAGTCGTGAGGACTATGGGTGTAACTTTGTGCTACTAGATAAGATTATAACTATGGCTGATGGCATTGTAGTAGCTGTGTGCTACTAGCTGATTGCTGCATAGTTATAGAGACATCGACTGTGATTATGGCTGATGGCATTGTAGTAGCTGTGTGCTACTAGGTGATTGTTGCATAGTCATAGATATCACTATGGTTGATGGCATTGTAGTAGTTGTGCGCTACTAGTTGATTGCTGCATTGTCATACGGATGACTATGGCTAATGGCATTGTAGTAGCTGTGTGCTACTAGCTGATTGCTGCATAGTCATTTGGATCCTAACTATGGACGATGGCATCGTAGTAGCTGTGTGCTACTAGCTGATAACTGCATAGTCATGGAGGTTGCAGACTATGATTATGGCTGATGGCATGGTAGTAGCCGTGTGCTACTAGTTGATTGCTGCATAATCAAAGAGATTGTTGGACTACATGGTGGTAGCTTGTGTAGCTATCAGTTGATTGCAGGAGAGAGACATTGTGTCTCTGGATAGTAGCTGTGTGCTACTTGGAGTGGTCGTGTACCACCGGATAGTAGTTGTGTACTACTATGGATCAACACAATGGTATTCTACTAGATGGCATTGTAGTAGTTGTGCACTACTAGCTGATTGCCATGGAGACTACCAATTCACATTGGAAGTAGCTGAGTGCTACTTGATTATAGAGACCGTGACAGACGATTCGAGCTACTGATGGCATTGTAGTAGCTGTGTGCTACCAACTGATTACCGAGTAGTCAGTGGACTACTAGATGAAGACATTGTGAAAGATACCTCCCTAGCTAAGAGGGAGTGTTGATGTTTGGTAGTTGAGGGAGGATTTTTCTCTCCTAAATGACCTTTCTTAGATGAGAAGATTTTGGAAGCAAGAGATCCATTGGACATATGCTGAAATACCCCAGAAGAGAAGTCGGCCCAAAAGAATAAAGAATAATGAAAAGACACCTTCCCAGAAGAGAAGTCGGTCCAGCTAGAAGGACAAGAAGACTATAAATAAGGAAGCACCTTAGCTCATTTGTTCACTCACACACACTCTCTCCAGTCTCAACTACACAGAAGCAAGGCGCAAGTTTGGAGAAGGTGATGTAGCTGTTGCAGTAACTCAATTTCTTCTTGTTCAGTCTTTTGGTATCTCTCTCTTGTGCGCTACTCCTTGAGGAGGTGTGCTATCTTGGTATAGTGCTGCTATTGCAGTTGTGGAGGTATTTTTGGTTGAGCTAGCCTTTGTGTTAGGGTTTATTTTTTGGACTTACTTTGTGAACGAAATCGATCTAAGAAAGGTTGCTGGGTTTTTCTCTCATTTGGGGTTTTCCCAGGATAAATCTCTTGTGTTCTTTTTGTCTCTTGTTTATGCTGCTACTGCTTGGTACATGATCTATATATGATAATGGTAATGAAGTAAAAGAACTCTAATAACACTAATGCTCCGTAAATAAGGAAAGTCTAACACAATTGACTCAACAATGCCAACTAACCATAAATACCATGCGCCAACTCATCTAAAATGCATGCATGCGCCTAGATGTCCTCATGCATGCGTCATGATTGACTCAAGCATGTATGCACCACTTGTCACACTCTGAAACTGCCACTTGTTGCAACCTGGAACTATCACATTTCACCTTGCATGGAGACCACACCTGCTAATAATAACACTGCTAAAAATAGACATGCTAAAAATAACAGTTCGCTCAAAAAATATGAAAACAACAAAAATGCTTGGGACTGCTAGGAGATCACTTCCAAATATAGTATGCTTAAAAATATAAGCTCATTGCGTGTCAATGAAAATGGACTCATTGAATTCTTATTTTGTAAAGAACTCGGATATGTGCTCAGAATCGTTATCCGAACCCTGGAACTCTAACTGCTAAAAATATTAAGTGCTCGCATGTCATCTGAAAAGGACTCATTGGAATCATGAGCTTGCAAGGACTCTGAATATGTGGTCAAAACTGCTATGCGGACCTCTGAACTATGTCTCCTAAAAAGTAGGAGAACTGCTAAAAATAACCATCTTTCTCTAATCCATGAAAACCTATGCAAATTCTATCTCTAAAACAAGAAACATCACTAGACCAATCCTATACTTGAACTCATACGGGAACTAACCTTGGCTCATACCAAGCTAATCTGGGAAAACTGTTTGAATGACAGCCAAATAGAGCATGCTGGTTCTTAACCCTCAGGATTTGCAAGTGAGAAAATCCAGGTGTTAACAATGACGACTCAAGGGGACGGGATCCCCCTATGGGATGTTGAGAACTTGCGAATCTCTGTATCTAGAACCATGAATAATACTCTGTGAGAAACATATTGGTAGACCCTTGTGCTTGGCTATAGAAATGAAATGCATTGCAAGTTGACCTGTGATCCAAAATGCCTATCTAGTGGGAAATGGTATCAAAAATAGATATAATCCTCCCACTGACTAGCTGAAAGGGGGTCTCTACTATCTGCTACCATCTACCATGTACATTCCTCCCCGTGGAAAATGTGCTGAAGTCGACACATGGGAGAGAGTCACCTAGTAAGATGTCATTAATGTAAACAACTGCCAAGTGTGAAGGAACCCACCAATAGGGTTAATGGGCCCTAAGGTATGAGCACAACCTGTCACTGTGAAAGATGTACTGAAGTCGAACATTGACAAGTATCATTCAATCAAGGCCCAATGTTGATCAACCTTGTTGAATGCAAAATGACTGCTAATGAGGCTAATGGCCATCAAGGTGCTCCACTTTTGGATCTCCCCCCAGATAATGTGTCAGAGTTGATGCGATATGATCTGCTGAAAGGAAAAACAATGATGAAAATCCTTTCCCTTAGCGTGAAGTGACAACTCAAGAAGATATAGGATGCATGGTACCATGTCCCTACCGCTAGATGAGGGGATGATTGACTCATAGTAGATGACTCAATGGAAAGCAATGAAGAGACAAAACATAAAATGACTCAAGTCTCTCCTACGTCTCTTCAACTCTACCCTTCCTAATAGATTCAAATGCTTTGGAATGTTTAACAAACTGACCCTCATCTAGGCTCACTCTAGATATAAGATGACAAAAGGACTTGACAGATATATGATAAGACATTCAAAACTTTGATCCAAGGCTTCAAAAAAGTGGACAACAATTATTAGGAATTTGGAAACTAAGACCAGTGTCTTGTGAGGCACTAATTACTCCACAAGACATGACCACATGTTGATGTAACAAGGAAAAATCAACGACTCTTACCTTAGGATTGAGAATGGATAATCTGAGAGAAAAATCTGCAAAACAAAAAGAGTTAACTTGCTATCCTCAAGCATAAAAACAACAAAACTGAAATATGAAAACGACAGTGTGGAAATAAGGAAAAATATGCCCCTTAACAACAAATTTAAACAATGACTACTATCCCCTAAAACCCAAAATTTAACCTTTTTATTTTTATTAATTTTTTCTTTTGGAACTTGATTTCCTCATTGTAAGTAGTATTTCAAACGTTGCTCATTGACTGATAGCCCCTTATGATCACCATCCAAGTTAGTTAATTGAAAGGTGTTGGGCCCCACCGCCACATCAATATGATATGGTCCCAACCATAAACTGTCAAATTTACCGTGGTCACCTGGTTTCTCAATTCTCTTGTCCCACAATAACACTATGTCTCCAACTTGGAAAGTCTTTCCCTTTGCTTTTCGATCAAGCACCCTCTTGACCTGAACCTGATATTCCGTGAAGTAGGTGTATGCCACTAGTCTATCTTCCTCTAGCTGCACCAACCTGTCAATATGATGTTGCAGAGCCTCCTGGTTGGTGGCAAAATGTCCCAACAACTTGTACTTTGGTAATCTCAAGTTTACTGGTAAAACCACATCTAAGCCATAAACTAACTCAAATGGGCTCTTCCCAATTGCACGCTTTTTAGTAATCCTCTTCAATACCCGATGAGTCTCTTCATATACCA
>ML790877.1:51067-63764 GCA_009831015.1 Picea engelmannii | reverse complement strand
CATTTAATCAAGCCCACCAAGCCCTCTATATAACCCAATGTTGGTGGTGTTGATTGTTAAACTCCTTTGTCATGGCCTTAGCAAAAATATACCCTTCACTCAATCCAGAATCATTGATTAGGCATGTTAAGCTTTTTCTACCATATTTTAAGGCTAGGATTAGGAAGTTTCATCAAAATTGGGTGGTGTCGACTGATGTCCCTAGAGGATCTAGGTATAAGCAAAGTCAAGACGAGAGGCAAAGGATGAAGGATGATACTCATGATGTGTATCCCAATATAAGCGATGGTGGAACATTGCTTGTCATTCATGTTTGTCATTTAAATGTTCTTGCTTGTTTATTCGTAATGCTTTCTTTCAAAGTTTCAATATAATCATTAATATACTATGGATGGAATTTTGAACTTCATAATAATGTAATATTCATCTACAAGCACAAATATGCATGTTTTCATATATTTTGCAACTAATTTGTTTTTTTGCATGTTTTTGTTGAATATAAACGTAATATATATAATATATATATATATACATATATAATAGACGCTCCCGAGACACTCCGCTCCCAAGGATTTTTGGAAAATGATGCTCCCGATGCTCCCGTTCTCTAAAACGCTCCCGCTTCGTGCAACAATGATTTATATATTAAATTATGAATTACACATACAAAAATGAAATAATTATAACTGTAGACATTTACATGATGATACAAATTCAATCATACAACTAGTACTAAGTTACTAACATGTTACATAAATAATGAGTCATGATAATTTATAAATATTAAAATCATAATGACAAACATTGAAACATACAAGAAATTCAAACCATAAACTGTAGTTTTCTTCATTAAGTCATCAAAATCAAAATGTGCTACATATACACTAACTTCAGAGTCACTGCTACAACCTACAAGCTACTATAGGTAGGAATGCCAGTGGCAAATACAAAATACAGTAGAACTAGATACTAGAACCGTAGATGAAGAATCCCATAGCACGAGACTGTCAATAGTCCTCCAACTCCATGTCATCATCATCAAAATCAGGACCATCGCCATTGCTCTCTCCTCCTCTACATGATCATTCAATCCAATCTGTGGAATTGGATCTGCTGCTGTGGAGGATAACCCCGAGCCCTCAAGAGGAATATCATCCTCAAAAGTGACCGCCTCTAGCACTGGGTCATTAAGATCCATGTTGGCCAATGCCAACTCAACACTGCTGTCCAAACCCATATCATTAGGAAACATATTCCACATCTTTGTCTTTCCCTTCACCCACTCCTCCCTTTCCCTGTAAATAAGATGGAGGTTGGTGTGCACATACACCATTGTGTACAAATTTCCATATGTGCCCCAATTCCTCTCACAACAAGAGGATGAAGTAACCTGAGAGAGGATCCTCATGCTAACTGTTGTAGAGGAGGGCATGCTGCCCCATGAGTTGCCCACCAGGCATAGGGCTTCTTAGTCCCCTTGTCTCTGAGCACATCATAGCTAGAAAATCTCCCATTGGAAGTGGAAAAATCTATAAAGCCCGCCTCCACCTCATCAAATGATGCTCTATCCTGATATAACCATCTAAATTCTTCCTTCCTCCCTTTTGAAAGCTCATGATCCTTGTGAGGAGGGAATTTGCGTGAAGTCCCACCACTGAGCCACTCACTGCTATAGTATTTGGGATTCAATGAGTGAGCCAAGCAATGCAAAAATTCTTATTCCACCTACTGATAAGAATATCCTGTATGGTGGTGAAAAAGATCTCTGCTGGTGTCCCATACTCAGGGGACTCATTCTATAAAATAATGGTCCTCACGGACTCAATCATGGAATCCCACCCCTCATAAACCTCTTCTAGGATGGGCTTGTCCATGTCTGCAAATCGTAACAAAGAGATGATAGGGTCCATGATCTTAATGGTAAGATCCATCCTCTCCCACCAAGCATCATCTAACATTGTATCCTTGACCTTTTTTGAAGAAGCTTGATCCGTCTTTCTCCAAAAAGTCCAAAACTCTGAAATAACCATGGACCCGAGAGCGGGCTTGACCTCCCTCAACCTCTTAAGCATGATGAATGAGGAGGCAAACTGCGTATTTGCAATCTTTAACAATGATAGATGTGTGTACTTTTTATAGATTGTGAGGGCATTGGTATGGTTTTGTACAAAATTGCCGATATGACGTGCATCCTCAATAATACTTCCGATCCATGTCACATCTGAAGCAATGGATTTAAGTGCTAAATTCAAGGAATGAACAATGCAAGGTTTCCAAGATACTTGTAGATATTTAGCTTCCACAATGCTAATAACCTTGCAAATATGTGCATTATCTGTAATAATTTGCACACAAGAATCAATGCCTATATCTTCAATAAATTTAATGAACAAATCACCCATATAGTGTGCATCCTTGTATTTTCCAAGAGCATCCACCGCTTTCAAGAAGATTGGTCCATTAAAGGAAGACAACATGAAGTTGATGAGTGGATGGCGTGCTGCATCTATCCATCCATCTGAAACAATATTAACACCAGTTGAGGGCCAAACTGCTTTAATAGGCTCTAGCACTTTATCTACCTACCTCTTTTACCTTAACCAACAATGTGGTTCTAAGCTTCTCTAAACTAGGAGGCATGTACCCTTCTGGATACCTTTGAGCTAGACCTCGACACATCTCAATAAATAAAGGAGATCGTGCAACATTAAATGAGATGAAGTTGAGATAGAAAAAACACCCAATCGTAAGATCCAACTCATCTCGCTTGCTGAAATATCTTGTCCATTGGACCCATCGCAGGCCTCTTTTTTGTTGCTGCATTCCCACCCCCAAATGGGTAATTGCTAGGTGGTTTCCTCAAGAATGGAAGAAGATCCTCATTCTTGGGTCTCCTAGAAGTTGTTTCCATGATTCCTTCGTCAACATGTGCCTCTCTTTCCAATTCCCTTCATTTGAATTCATTCACTCCTTGACATGGTCCAAGTCCACAAGGTGTGCCCAACAAATAGCCCTTTACTCGGAAGTAGGTGCTTATAAATTGATTCTTGCAAAAATTACATGTCCAAAGAATATTACCTCCCCCCTTTAACTTGGACTTGGGCCTTTGATGTCATGTGACATACTTCCACAATGGATATTTCGAATCTTGAGCTTGTTGCCTTGCTAAAAAATGTGTTTTCAGCATTTGAAATTGCTGTTGCAGCTCCACTTTAAGTAGATGGAACACTAGTTGACCCTGTTGAGAATGAAGAAGAGGGGATACCATTAGTGGGCAAATCCCTCCCTTTCTTTTGTCCTCTTCCAGCTGCCTTTGATGATTGAGCCATGGCTGCTATAGCAAAGTTCTTGGACTGTTGCTGTAGAAAAAAACTTGAAGGATGGTGGACAAATCCACTTGCTTGGCACTTGGAGTCCCTTCTCACACTCCACTAAATCCCTTTGCTGCACTCTAGAGTCTAAATCACTTGCTGCTTCAACCTGTGGGACGAATGAGGCAAAAAAGAAGTGAGAAATCACTTTTATGGGTCGTAGGCTCTCATTTTTGTGGGGCACATGTCCCTTTTTCACGACACGGAATTGGCACGTGCCAGACATGAAGTTGCAACGTGTCCCATGTGTCGCCTGTCCATTGTGTCCGGCATAATTTGTGTGAATACGTGCCAGACACAAAGTTGCAATGTGTCCCGTTGGGGGTGGGGGGTAATATTAGAGAAAATATATTATGTTTTCTCTAATATTATGCCCACCCCCATAACATGTTTTCTCTAATATTGCTAAAATTCAGATTTGTACCAATTCCTTTAAACAATCCTCTCCAAAAGTTTGAAGTAAACTTTGTATCTCTGTCTGAAACAATTGCCTTAGGTATCCCATGTAACCTAGCAATTTCCCTCATGTAAATTTCTGCAATATTATCTGCTGTATGAGTCATTTTCACAAGAACAAAATGAACAACCTTTGTCAATTTATCCACCACTACCATTATTGAATCATGTTTCTTTGCTGTCCTTGACAATTTAGTAATAAAATCAATGGTTACCACTTCCCATTTCTTCTCTGGAATTGGCAATGGCTGTAGCAAACCCGTTGGGTGTCTGTTATCCCCCAGTTTAGGGATAACTAAGGAGAGTATGTCTCGAGGTCCACAGGTTATGGTGTTTTACTTTGCATTTTGTTAATACTTATGAAATTGCTAGCCTAAACCCTAGGGATCAAGCACATGTTATTGTCCTTGTACTAATTTGCTATCCACCTACTAGATTGTGCCAAGGAGCCGTTTTATTGAAGCCATTGCTAGGGCCTTGCCATTGCAACACCCTAGCATTTGTTACTTCATCCTAGCCGATTTTACTTTATCATTGAGTTAAAGGAGGAAAATCTACTAAGGCCTAGGGTTACCTACACCTTAGTAATCGTTTTTCCCTAGGGTTTGGTGGTTGAAGCCTTGGTTTACCGACACTTCATCCATCAATTCCTCTTGTCTTAGGCTCTATTAATATCATCTTGCTCCTTCAATTATTGCAGCCACTTGTTGACTCCATTTTGCCCTATGAAAGCACTAGTCTAAGATCTCTCTCTTGAGTGTTTTGATCACAACCTTCAAACATCTAAATTTTTGAACAAACTACTAACACCTTCTAACCCTAGATTAGATTGATCTACTAACCTTATTGCTGTTGTTACTCAAGTAAGCTACATCCATATTTTGCAGCATTTAAAGCTTCTTAAAGCAATTGAAAAGATTGGCTAATGCATAGCCTTATTTGCTTCTGATGAATGTTGGTGTTATGACATTGATGATTGACCATTCCTGCTCATTTTGAAGCTTTTCTAAAGGGCATTAATTGTGAAGTATTGTCTTATTGTTGCTACATATCTTTGTTTACTTCATCAATATATTAGTCAATTGCTTTTATTGAGAAAGTCCCTGGTTATATGAAGTGCTAACCAACAAGTGCTCTTGCAAATATAGTTTTCTGTTGTTTTGTTCCGGGCAGGTACACTTCTGGTTTATTATCTCTTTATTGGTTGTTTAATCGGACTTTTTGATTGGCGGTGACTTGTGAGAGGGAACCTTTTTACTTGGCCTTTATCCTTCGCCTTCTCAAAACCCCAGGTCACCGGGGATGTCTCCCCTGGGCCTACCACCCTGAATAGAAAGAGATATCCTATTGAAGTGACAGTGATAGGTAGTCTCCCGTTATGCCAATTTGTCTTCATTTATCTTTCCCTTCTATCAAAGTACAAATTGCGCGATAACAGTGTCTATGCCCAACTTTCACTCTTTGACATTCCATACATTTGACAATGTAATCAACAACATCCTTTTTCATTTTTGGCCAAAAGTATTGGTTTCTTATTGCTGCAATTGTTTTTTGGTAATCTGGATGTTCGGCATATGGAACATTATGCATTTCTTTTAATACCAAATTCCTAAGTTCTCCAGAACTAGGAACATAAATTCTATTTTTATGCATAAGTACTCCATCTTCTTTCATTTTACATTCTTTAAAATTTCTGCTGTACATTTTCCCGTTGTAAGTTTTCTTTTACATGTAGGTAATGCTGGTCTGTAACAACAACATCTAAAATTCTGCTCTTTAAATCTGAACTATGCATACTAATGGCTGTAGCATGCATAATATGTACGTTTCTGTTGAGTATATAAGCAACCTTATTTTCTTTTCCTTTGATATGCGATGTCAAAATCACACCCACTTAAAAATTCCAGCCATCTTGTCTGCTTGGCATTTAAAGTTGGTGGCTTAAAAAGATATTTTAGACCACTATGGTATGTTTTTAATTCAAATTTCTTCTCCATGAGATAATGCCTCCACATTTTCAATGCATGAAATATGGCAACAAGCTCCAAATCATGTGTGGCATAATTCCTCTCATGCTTTTTAAGTTTTCTGGACTCATAACTAATGACATGTCCATTCTGAGTGAGGACTCGATCAAGTCATTCTTTGCATGCGTCTGTGCATACCACAAAACTTTCATTTGGGTCAACAATCTTCAAAATAGGTGCATTGGTAAGTAACTCTTTCAACAAATTATTTTTTTTTTCACACTATTGTCCATTCAAACTTAATTCCCTTCTTTTCTAAAGAAGTGATGGGATGAACAATCTTAGAGAACCCTGTTATAAATCTCCTGTAGTATCCGGCTAATCCCATAAGAGATATATTTTTTGAAACATTCCTTGGTGCTGGCCATCCTCTAATGGCTTCAATCTTCTCTGGATCTACTGCTATACCTTCCTTTGAAATAATGTGCCCCAAATAATGGATTTTCTTTTGGTAAAAATAACACTTTCTTAGCTTGGTATACAACTTATGTTCCCTTAGAACTTGGAACACCAACCTCAAGCGATACTGATGCTTTTCTTTGGACTTAGAATAAATAAGTATGTCATCCAAGAACAAAATAACAAACTTATCCAGATAATTTCTAAATATGCCATTCATCAAAGACATAAAGATAGCTAGTGCATTGGTCAGTCCAAATGACCCCACTACAAATTCATAATATTCATACCTGGTTCTAAAAGTTGTCTTACTGATGTCTTCTTCCTTGATTCTCACCTGGTGGTATCCTGATCTCAAGTCTATCTTCAAAAATATCTTTGCTCCTCTTAGTTGATCAAAGAGGTCATCAATTTTGGGTAGAGAGTATTTGTTCTTCATAGTGGCTTTATTCAACTGTCTAAAGTCAATGCATAATCTCAACGTTCCATCCTTCTTTTTAACAAAGAGTATTGGTGCTCCCCAAGATGAAACACTTCGGCGTTTGAACCCTTTCTTCAACAATTTTTCTAGCTGCATTTGTAATTCTTTTAATTTTGGTGTACTCATTCTTAAGGTGTCTTTGATATTGGGGCAGCTCCTGGTATTAAATCAATAGAGAAATCTATATCTCTCTTTGGTGGTAATCCTGGTATTTCTTGGAATACATCCTCAAACTCATGCAATACCAAATAGTCTTCGAGACTTGGCCCTTTGGTCTTTTCTGGCTCCTCCACATGAGCTACATACAATTGACATCCTTTCCTAAAACATCTCTTCAGCTGTAAGGCTGAAATCCCTTATAGAAATGGGTCTTGGAATTCCTTCACAATGCTTTGTTTTCCTTCTTCATCAAGAGATGTGAATGTCTTGTTATGACAATCTAGGACAACATGATGCTTGTCCAACCAATCCATTCCAATTAGGATATCATAAGATCCTAACAATATGATATTCAAATCAGCATTAGTACTCACTCCATTCTAAACTTAGCATATGAAGTGATTGCCAATAATTTGCTAAACCACAGAAATTATACTTGCTGATATAATTTTGGAAATTATGCAAAATCACCTGCAGCTGAGTTAATTAACCAGAAATAACAGCAAAAGTATACACAAAAACCACACTTGTAAAATGGACAACTCAGGAAGTACCTTGGAAACCCAGGTGTGGGGAAAACCAACAAAGAGGGGGCTTTATTATGGCTCTTGAGAGAATATTACAGCAACAAGAAAGTACATAAATTTCTTACAGAAATTTCCCAGCAGATTACACTTCCCTTCCTCAGCAAAAATTCAGCCCAGCTTGTGGCGTACGACCCAGGTTGATTTTGGCATGTAGGACCTGTGTACGGCCCAGGTATGGCCTGTTGCTGCTGATTGAATTCAGCCCAGATTCAGCCTCCTTATCTATGCACAAGTGGCCCTAAATCGGCCCTCTGGAAGCTGCTGAAAATGGCTCTGAATTTGACCCTCTTCCTTCTGCATAGTATGGCCCTGATATGGCTTGTGCTGGCTGCCCAAAGCGGCCCAGAATTCGCCCTCTCAAAGCTGCTCACCCTCTTCTTCTCTCCAAGCCAAGTGTCCCTTTTCCTCTCACTTGCTCAACCTCACAAATAAGAATGTTTTGTCCTCTCACCCTCAGCTCCCTTCCTTTATCCTCCTAGCAACCACCTTGTCTTCCTTGAGATGTGTGCCAGTTCAGTCTCCAAGGCGGCAAGGAGGTGCACCCCCCTTGGTTGGGCCCCACAATCCACTCAAGAGTCCATGAGGTGCACCCCACTAGCCAAGGGACCCACAATCCACTCAAAAGACAGAAATTTGCTGCATTTGCCTGAGTTAGATTTAGGCTAAGATAACTAAGGTTGATTTGGGTCATTTGTGTGTTCGTCAGCTAGCCTAGGATACCTAGGCATAGCTGAGACACCTACCGAGCTACAAAAACTAACAAAAACAACAATCCTTAGGTGAATTAAAGTAACAAATCTGCAATGCACAGGTACTAACACTTCCCGACCTTAAATTTCCATTTGAAGTGGAGGCTAGTGCATTGGAGCCATGATTGCCGAACAAGATAGGCCAATAATATTTAAGTTGGAGATATTTTCTGATGTGGTGGTCAAGAACCCGACCTATGATAAGGAGATGTAAGCAATTGTGCAAGCATTGTAGCATTGGAGACACTACCTACTAGGGAAGAAGATTGTGGCACACAATGATTCTGTGTTATTAAATTCGTCCTCACCCTTGGGTCCATATAGAAATAGCCTAAATACTAATTAAATACATATCTGTATATTATATGGGACACATCCATTTTGGATAACCGACAAAGATTTTGTCCCTTATACATAAAAATGTTGATGAAAATGAAAAATGAGGGAAAACTAACAAAAACCTAAAATAAAGAAACTTAATTATAACTTAATTCATGTTGCTTTGTCAGATTGTGGTGATAAGAGACTGACAAATCTTTAGATTATTTTACAACATAGAGTTGTGAGATCTTGAGTTTCCCCTTAACCCCCCAAGGGTGGTTGACCGATACCCTCCAGGTCAGTTCAGAGGTGCCAAACCAAGCCTCAGGCCATACAACATTTTAGTGATGGTCAAATCAGCTCTAGATGAATCCAAAGTAGGGCATCTCCCACCCGTCGGACTACTAACCAACTTCAATAGAGCATTCAGAGTTCTATTTGTAGCTTCTTTCCTTTGACAGTGGATGGTAGGAGAGTAGAGCTCCCTTGCTCTTATGCACCCCCTCATGATCGTACATCCAGAGCCCACTATTGTGCTTGACGACTCTGATAGCAAGCCAACGCCATAGTCACCCCCTTCAACCTCAGTTATCAAGACCAGGCATCATCCCCATCTCTCTTGATCAACACCGAGGTGTCTTGTTTCCTAGTGTCGGACTTGTTGGCCCCCCATGCCTAGGGGTAACCAGAGGAGATCATGTCTCATGGCCCACAATGAAGACAGTGATCTCGACGATCATGATGATCAACATGTCCATTCATGGCAAGCCAATAGCTCCTCTCAGATGCCTCTTTCACTTTCGATCAACAAAGCTCATCACATCTAATCAACACAGTCTTTGGGAGATGGTGGTCCAACGTCATCATGAGGTACATTAGTCCTTTTGTCATATGAAGTGTTGTGCTTAATATACTAGGCATGTGAATGAGGATCACTGGTTGAAGTTGGATAATGAATCATAAGCTCAAGAAGTTATGTTTGTCTCCTTGTTTCACCTTGGTGGCCATCACTTGCACTCTAGTCCCGTGTTGTCACCACCCAAGGAAAAGAGGTATTACTGGGGGGCCCTCACAAGGGTAATGTTCCATTTCCCCGCCATGCTTAACACTTACCATCCCGGAGCCTGTCATAGTGTACTTAACTTCAATAATGGGTCATGGTTCATTCTCTCATGAGAAGAGGGGCTAAAGGCCTAGAGGTTGATTGCAACTGCTAGTAAAAATGATAAAGAAAGAATATTATGAAAGAAAGAAAGAAATGGGATGACAAGGACTTTTAAAATCCAGTCCATACTTGAGCTCTAACCTTTCTGCGTTCGCCCGAGTCCTAATGCAATGAATGCTAATGCTTGAAACCTTATAAAGGGGACTTGAAAATTAATAAAAGGACAATATAAAAAACGGATTAAGGGGTTGGAAAAATGTAGTTCCTAGAAAGAGGTAACTCAAGAGAAAGCACACCCTCTACAAAGGCGTTCATAGAGATGGACCAAATGATTCCATAAGCCATGAAGTAAGCCCAAGATGTTTCACCATCACACTTACTCTTGAAGGTTTCTTTTTCTTTTGTGCTTCCCTCAAGATGTATCCCTCTACTTGGGCCTTTTCTTTCCTGCTTTGGTTGGCACAGCTAATAGGGTATGATGATGGTCCTCCCATACTTAAACTTGCCAACTTACATAAAGTCTTGAGCTAAGGTGAAGTTTGAAGGGGATACTTGATGTGAATTGTTTATGTCGATTCTATGTTAAGTAACAACTTACTTTATATGATGCAAGGATTCTTATACCTTGTGAACACTGGTCTTGCTTGATTCCATACTTTGATTTGATTTGGATGCACCTGACATGGTTCTTTGAAGGACATCCCCTGCTTTCACCCAGGACATTGTGCATCTATTTATAGGATATGGCACGTGCGATGCAGAGCGTTGAGTCATTGGATGACTTGGCATACTCAGATACATGCTCTCACATCTTTTGAACCTTGGATGACAAACAAATTGGCTTGCATTTGTTAGATATGGTTAGGATGGCACACATATGGGTGGAAAGCCCATACTTTGGACAATGCACCCACAACTTACCCAACTACTTGATGGAGGACGTTGCACTTGGTTTGGGTTGGATACCATGTAGAGATGAGATACACCCTCTCTCCACCATGGGCGTTTCTTTTTCCACCTTGGACACTGGGCTTTAGGTGATGACATCATGTGCTAGGGTTTGATGGAGATGATGGGGTTTGCTTGCCACCTGGACACCCCATGATGAATTGATGTGGCATGGCATTCTTCCACCTTTCTTGCACCTTGGACAATGACACATGGCCTTGGGAGGCCCTCCTTCATCCATTGGAGGCTTGATGTCACCACACGTGTGGCTTTATGATGTCTATTTTGCATGATTTATTATTGTAGAGGCTAATTTGAGGGGTCCGCCTTGCTTTTAACATGGATTATTATTGTTTTACTCAACTATGTGGAAAAATGGTGCTTGGTTACCTTGTATAAATAGAGGGAGCACTCAAATCATTTTATCATCTTCACAACTCACACTTGTGAGGGAGCTATCTCTAAAAAGTTCACTCTACTGTTTTTAGTCTCTTGGAATCTAGTGCACACCTCTTGGAGTAAGGATTTTGTGGATGCTTTTCATTTTTGGATGGATGAATGTTCCAACTAGTGTTTCTCTTTGCATAGCGACTTGGATAGGTAACTGATTTTCTTGAAGTTGATGTGTTTGTTCATGGTATAATGTGATAATTGCTATCTTGTTGCATGTTACTTTGTTCTAGTGAATCCGTAGGAAGGAAACATAAGTGCTTCTTTCCTTCCATACCTTTATTTGTCCAGTGAAAGCATTTAGAGACCTAGTACTAGGGTCCATAATGTTAAAATTCAGAGTGCACTCAGACTCGGTGCACATGCACCTCAGGTCTGGTCTATGTTCTCAACAGAATTCACAAACTTACACAATTTGTGTTAGAATTAGGGTAAAGATGCAGAACAGTAGTGTCTTTTTATTTTCAGCGAATAAAACAATTAGATCTAAGGATCAACAAACTCAAGACACTTTAACTAGTATTCAAATCTAGGAGATCTTAATTAGAAAACTCAATAAAGATTAGATCTGAAAGATCAGAAACAAAAACTTAGATCTACTGTTCAGTAGTTAAACAAGAACTCTACTAAATTGTCAGTGAACAGATCAGAATAAGACCAAACAGTAAAATAGATCTATAAAGCTAAACTCGAGATGATACACAGATCTGTAGATCTAAAAACTAATCTGATCATTAAATAATAAAACAACTATAGAGGCAATTGTAAATTCAATGTATAGCTTCAGATCTAATAGTTAATACTCAAAGCTAACTAGATCAAACAGTACTGAAGTCAAAATCAAGTCCAGATCTGGAAGAGATGAGTGGGCAGCTTACCTGGTACAACAACCTCACCTCTGAAGAAGAAACAGTGATCACAAGAGAAGTAGAACCATTTGTAGTATGCTCAGACAAGGTTCAGTTCATAGATCTACTTTGGATCTCTTGCCAATGAATGAAGAATTTTTCTTGCCACCAAGAGAAAAGGACCACAGGGAGGAAAACAAAATCTCAACAGTGGTTACAGTTCCCAAAACCCTCACTCAGACATTCAATTAATGAAACCCTTACCCCAGGTATAATAAGGTGACACTGCCCAGCAGAAGAGGAGAAGACTAAGGCCACGGTCACATAACAACAACAAGTGTTAGGGTTGGAACACAGTCACTCCATATAGCAATAGGAGAGAAGACTGCAACTCAAGCAAACACACAAACAACAGATGAGAAAGGTGGCTGTTCCAGCTACAGGACGGCAGGAGAAAGGGAGCTGCACACTAGTAGAGAGAGGCCGCAACATCCAACAACAAAGGCTGTAGATCAAACACCTTCCATGGTAGCAAGTAGAGGAGAGCCGCGGTTTACACACCCCACACAAGCAGTTGAAGGAGGGCCGTACCACAGGTTACCTTCACACCACAAAAGGAAGGAGGCCGCTCCAAGATAATCCTCAAAGAAGTCACAGTCACACCTCACGGACCTTACAGCAACAAGCAAAGGAGGCCGCACCAAGAACCATAGAAGCATCAACAGAAGATGGGGCC
>ML790876.1:553743-595507 GCA_009831015.1 Picea engelmannii | reverse complement strand
ATATATATATATATATATATATATTCAACATCATCTAAATTGTACATTTTTTTACAAAATGGCACATCATGCTCAATATACAAAACGATAAAAAGTTCCCTAACATAAAAAATTGTCGTATGGTGGCCTAGATACAAAATTACAGTCATTAGACACTCATTGACCATTTACACCCATGCCACCCTCAAGAGAATCTCATAAATCAATATTTCTTCTGTTACGCAAAGAAGCACCTCGAGTGGTTTTGCGCCTGGGTGTGGTTTGTCGCTCCAAATACTGTAGAAAGAAAAAACATTATTACAAGTTTTTTCCATAATGAATCAAAAGACTTACAAAATGATACTTTGTAATTCAACATAAGAAAAATCACCATATATGGTATTGACAATCACGATGGTTTTACACTCCTTTGTGACCCTAATCTCTCACCGATTCCACCATGCATCAGTTACAAGGATCAAATCATGAAATTTAAAGAAATATGCATAAAATCAGTTCCATTCATGATACATAAAAATTGATTATCAACACATTATATCACCATAAATATGTCGAGCATCGATGGTGATTTTTTGGTAGGTGGAGCGCTCTACTATACAACCTTCTCAAAGGAAACATCTGTTGTGGAATCCTTGGTGGATGACACAAATAGAAATGGTGGTGGGGGTGGGTGGCATACAGGTGCATCCACTGTGGATGGATGTGATGGAAGAGGTGGTGTGGGTCGGTGGCCTCCTAGTGAAACCACTAGGGATGGATGGAATATGAAATATGGTGGGGGTGTGACGTAGAGCCCCACCTCAGTAGGGTCTACCGACCTCCCGATCTATGGATCTTTGAATTCCTCTGAGCCGAAGTGGCTCCTTGGTCCATGATGGAACCTTCAACACATATAAACCATAGGTCCTTTCACAAACTCCATCTATGCGGGCAAGCACTAGGCGCGAGCTCCTCCCATGCGCCTTACAAAAATGCAATTGGCACTTCGCGATTTCGTGACTTCTATTACAAGTCACCCTGACTCCTCCAATTCTTGAACTCTGAAATAGGTCTTAACGATCCCTAGCTCCTCCCTTTTATTCTTCGCTAATGTGACCTCCGGCTGCAACCTAGGGCCCAACTTCCGAGCGTTTCGAGACTTCGCGTATCGATAAATTGTGAAATAGTTCTCTCCCCTCTCCCGAAATGAGAACTCGCAATGACCGCTATGGAAAATCGACGGTCCTCATTTCCCATGATTCGACGCTCCATATTCTTCCTTCGCGAATCAAAATCTTGCGTTTTGTGAGTCTAGAAGCGGACTTCTCTCTTCCTTCTGAATCCTGACTTCCCGATTTGTCCTTCGCATGAAATGGATCAAAGTTTAGATATCTTCTTGATATCAATGACTACTATCTCTCCTGAGCTTGAGAGTGTTGAAAGACTCTCACCCTTATCCTCCCCACAAATCTACTAGGTCCAATGGTCCACGGAAATCGGTGTTTCCCTTCTAGAATTTTAACCGTCTGTCGAGGTTCTCGATGACTCCTCACCAAATGAATCGATGTCAATCCTCATGAGATTGATTCCACGAGGTGACTTCAAACCTCGTATTTCCTCTAAACTTCTCCAAGTCTCTATCCCTCCTGAGCTTGATCCTCACTGCAAACTCAAGGATTCTAAAGAATCTTGCACACACTCCTTGCGGCTTCCACAATAACCCCTGGTTATTCAAGCACTCCAACTTTGCGCACTCCTTCCGGCATAAGTTCTTCAACCACTCACTTGGGTTGGAAAATTCTAAGACTCTCCTCATTCTGCGCAAACCTTGCACAACTCTGTGCTCTACCTGTACTTCTACTGGTATAAGTTAACGTTGTCTCTCCTAAGATTCTTTGAGGTAAAACTCAAAAACTCGTCAACACACTCCTTGCGGAATTTCACCGTACTCCTTGCAGGAATTTTCGGGAAGAGAAACAATCGAAACTCATACTCTCCTTGCAGACTTCATACATTCAACATGAAATCACATACATATGACATTCAAACAAATGCATAACAGAGACTGAAAATAAATTGTAAACATACTATTCAATAGATGCATACAGGAACCATAAATACACCAGACAAATTGGATCAAAGAATTATTATATTAATTCAAGTGCTTCTATACATGGTCTACAACAACAACAACTATCTGCTCATACAACTTCTAAAATATTTGTTCTTCACTGCTCTCGTATGCTCTCTTTTCTCTACAGCTCCTACCAAATGAGATTATTTTTGAATACAATACATCTACGAGGGATTCTTCTTGATTTTTTCCCTCGTACCACCTTAAGATATCTTATTGAAATTAAAGACTATCATCTACTTTAAATTTATTACAATAAATGTACACAACCGATAGATGAGAGCGAATGCTCAAGATCTGTATTACAATCCCAAAAACATTAAAAGCAATTACATCCTTCCAGCTATTACATTAATGTTCTACTTTTGAAATTTAAAAATGTCTTCAAAATGCACGTTGGTGTATATCCAGTTGTTCTCCACTCACACTTCTTGGCTATGCTCCTACATCATACTCCTCTAGCTGAAAAATTCATGGACTCATGTCCATGAGCTCCTGCATTGACTGTCCATGTTTCTAGATATCTTCTTCACTTTCCCAACTGGCATGTTCTATCAGGTTTCCTTTCCACTTTACCAAATATTCAAAATATGTCTTCTTTCGGGTCTTCTTACCAACTCTTTGATCAATGAACTTTTCCATCTGTGGATTTTCAGCTACAAGCATCTGTTTGACCCACTAAATTTCCTTCTAATTCTCTACTCCTCCTGTTTCATCTGCTCTGTAAGGATACAAATATGCTATGTTGAATATGGGTGATATGCCCACATCATATGGAAATTATATCTCATAAGCATTTGCCTCAAACTTCCGTAAAATCTTACATGGCCCTATCTTCTTCATCTCCAGCTTATTATATGTTCCCCTTGGGAACCTTTCTTTTCTGAGATGTACCAAAACTAAATCGCCCACTTCAAATTGAATCTCTCTGCGGTGTTGATCTTCTCTGAGCTTGTGTTCCTGGTTGGAACTCTACAACTTCTCTTTAATCTACTATGGAGCTCTTGCATCTCTGCTGCAAAATATTCCACTACAGCACTCCTAAACTCACTCTGTATACTCCTTCACTGTCATCCCTTTCTGTCTCAAATTCTGCATTCTTCGAAACAGATTGATTTGATAATCTCTGGGTATGAATTTGTATTTCATCTTTGCTACCATTTTGTCCTAGATTTTAATTCTTTGTTTGCCTTTGCAATGCCTATCAGCCTACAGTTCATCCCACCACAGTGTTGCATGTCCTTTCATCCTAGTGACATCATTCTTAACCTTCTTATATTCTTCAACATCCTCATACTCAAATTATTTTTCTAGAGCTCTAAACCAATCTAGAAGATCCTCAATGTCCAAGTTGCCTTCGTACATCGGGATGTCCAACTTTGCTCTGACACCTATTATTGAAACAACTTTAAATAGACATTCCTCTACAGCGTCTTTGGCTACATAATATTCTTCTCCTTCTCCGTTCTCACTTTCATCCTCACTGATATCTCCAATATCAAGTGTTTGTCTCTATGTTGTCTCCATAGAATATAATTGAGCATGAAGTTCTCTCATTTTCCTCTCCACGATTGGATCAGGTAAATTTATTTCTGAACGTCTCCTTGGCGCCATTGTTTCAACCTGTCCACACAGAATTCAAACCACAATTTTCCTCTGTCTTCTCTTGCTTACATAAAACAATAGTTGTAAGCTTTGATACCACCTAACGTAGAGCCCCACCTTAGCAAGGTCTACCAACCTCCCATCCTATGGATCTTCGAATTCCTCTAAGTCGAAGTGGCTCCTTAGTCCACGTTGGAACCTTCAACACATATAAACCACATGTCCTTTCATGAAATTCGCCAGTGTGGGAAAGCACCAAGCGCGAGCTACTCCCATGCGCCTTACCAAAAGGCATTTTTCACTTCACGATTTCGAGACTTCTATTAAGATTCTCCCTGACTCCTCCAATTCCCGAACACTGAAATAGTGCTTAATGATCCCTAGCTCCTCCCTTTTATTCTTCACTGATGTGACCTCCAACAATGACCTGGGGCCCAACTTCTGAGCATTTTGGGACTTCGCATATTGGGAACTTGTGAAATAGTTCTCTCCCCTTCTCTCGAAATGCGAACTGGCAATGACCTCTATGCTAGATCGACGATCCTCATTTTTCATGATTCGACACTCCATATTATTCCTTTGCGAATTAGAATCTTGCGTTTCATGAGTGTGGAAGTGGACTTCTCTCTTCCTTTTGAATCCTGACTTCCCGATTTATCCTTCGCATAGAAGGGATCAACGGTCATATCTCTTCTTGATATCGACGACTACTATCTCTCCTGAGTTTGCGAGTGATGAAAGACTCTCTCCCTTATCCTCCCTGCATATCTAATGGGTCCAACGGTCCATGGAAATCGGCATTTCCCTTTGGGAATTTTAACCGCCCGTCGAGGTTCTCGATGACTCCTCACCAAATGACTCACCGTCAATCCTCCTGAGCTTGATTCCATGAGGTGACTTCAAACCTCATCTTTCCTCTGAACTTCTCCAAGTCTCTATCCCTCCTAAGCTTGACCCTCGGTGCAAACTCAAGGATTCTAAATAATCTTGCACGCACTCCTTGCGGCTTCCACAATAACCCCTGGTTATTCAAACAATCAAACTTTTTAAACTCCTTGCAGCAAAAGTTATTCAACCACTCACTTGGGTTGGAAAAGTCTAAGAATCGCCTCAGCCTATGCACACCTTGCACGACTCTATGCTCTACCTTCACTTCTACTGGTATAAGTTAATGCCATATCTCTTGATATTTTCTGAGGTAAAACTCAGAAACGTGTCAACGCACTCCTTGTGGACTTTCATCGCACTCCTTGCAGAAATTCTCAGGAAGAGAAACAATCAAAACTCATACTCTCCTCGTAGACTTCATACATTCAACATGAAATCAAATATATATGGCATTGAAACAAATGCATAACAGAGACTAAAAATAAACTGTAAACATACCATTCAATAGATGCATACAAGAACCATAAATACACCAAATAAATTGGATCAAAGCATTCTTATATTAATTCAAGTGCTTGTTTACATGGTCTACAACAACAACAACTATCTTCTCATACAAATTATAAAATATTTGTTCTTCTCTTCTCTCCTATGCTCTCTTTTCTCTACAGCTCCTACAAAATGACAATTTGTTTTAATACAATACATCTACGAGGGAGTCTTCTTGAATTTTTCCCTCCTACCACCTTAATCTATCTTATCGAAATTAAATACTACCATATACTTTACATTTATTACAATAAATGTCCACAACCGAAAGATGAGATTGAACGCTCAAGATATGTATTACAATCCCCAAAACATTAAAAGCAATTACATCCTTCCAACTATTACATTGATTTTCTTCTTTTGAAATTTAAAAATGTCTTCAAAATGTGCACTGGTGTATATCTAGTTGTTCTCCACTAGAGATTTCTAGCAATGCTCTTGCATTAGGGTGGATGATGATGAACCCCCACAGACTGTACAAGTGATGGAATAACCCTTGGCCTAGAAATAGGTAGCCCAAAAGTTGTGGCAGGGTGCCCAAGGACTGGACTAGTACTATAACTAGAGAAAATATCAACAACCTGTATTAATAATATTGTTATTAGTATCAAATAATAAAATTCAACAACATAAATACAACAAATTTGATATTTAAATGATATTTAACTCAACACATGATACCTGTGAAGCATGTGACTTGTCCATGCCAAGTGAACAGTGCTTGGCACCATCTAGTCCCACAACCTATAGAAACAAAAGAACATTATAAATTTGAGGATGCTAGAAAATAAATAAATCACTATGGTGAATTTATCAAATGTGACACATACCTATGTATGCAGTACATTGAATGAGAAGGTTGCCTCTACTACTGCATCAGTGGTGGAGATAGAAACCAATGCATCTATCGACATAGAGGGTCTGATATAGGGGTATAAAAGCTACAAAAAATCATAGAAAAATATTGAAATAAATACACAAAATAATATATAAATATATAACAATGAATAACATAGAGATGGTTAAGATACTAACCTCTTCCATGAAGTTATGATGTCCACTTACCTCCATAGGCCCATAGCAAGTCTTCTCGCAACTCGAACATCTGTGAGGATCACATGAACAACTTCTATGTCGATGTGCCCTCTCCTCGCTGCACTCTTCTCTAGGGGTTGAAGGTCAAACCCCTCTACCAATGTCACCAACGGATTCCTCTTGCCGAGATAGTGCAACAAAAACACCATGTTTCACTATACTCCATGTCAAGGATGATAAATCTACATGTGCCTACTACAATCCCTTTGCAATGGGAGGATGTTGGGTAGGGGGGTTAGGCCTTTGCTTGGGGGGGCGAGGACCTAACATGGGATCATGCCTAACACACTCTCAATATTGTGAAGACTCTTGAACCACCCCATAGAAATCACCAATGTCGAAGTAGTTCACATGGTGACCCAAAATAAATTCTTCCCATAATTTTCTCAAAAACTATAAAGGAACCTCCTTGTTATTATAGAGAGGTTTATCAAAGACCATGAACCACCTATCCATCTAGTTTTCAACAAATTGTAGGTGGATGCATCAGTACATAAAAATGTGTTTCTTGTTGACAAGTGGTTGTTCTTTAGTTCGAGGATAAATAAAAATAGACATCAAATCTTGTTTTGAAATATGCAAGTCTCTAACTTGGTTTCTATCGAGTCTAGTCATGTAAAACTCAAACATCCTAGCCCTGTATTTAAAAATAATAGTTAATTTCTCTTGGGCACTTACAATTGATGATACAATAGCATCCAATGAAGTGGCCAAAGGAAATCAAATAGGTTCTCTTGTGCCCCTTAATTCATGGAAAAGTGATATCAAGGTGGTCAAACCCTCATCAATCTATGTTTATGTTTGGTGGTTGTGGTGGGTTGGGGTTTGTTATCCCAAATTCCTAGGGATAAATAAGGAGATGATGTCTCGAGGCCCTCATGTTGCAGATATGGAGTTCTGAGAGACATCTTGACCAACAATGTCCACTTGCACAGATAGAGGATCGCTTCACCACCATAGATCTCCGATTCATCATGAGGGTATCCACCACATCATATTTCTTCTGGAAGACATTGGGTCTTTCTCCATGAGGTACAATCCAAGTATTATGGTGAGTGTCATTTCAATATTTTAGGCATTTGATTTTGTTGCATTTTAAACTTATTTTGATCATGTAACATCTACTTGGAAATTATGCTCTTTGCCTTGTTTCACCTTGGTGGTTGACATTGCACCCTAGTAAGTGGTCACACTTAGGGATAGGTTTTCTACTGGGAGGTCCTATTGAAAGGTCATCATACCATTCCTAACCATTCCTTCCACTTTCCACATTTCATCCCCTCATCTCCTTATCTTTTGGAATTTTAGAGTGTATTGACCCCATAAGGGATTGTCCCTCATTTCATGGGAAGAAGAGGTTGAAGGCCTAGAGGCTTGTAGCTGGAAAAAGATAAAATCCAATCACGAAACTTATATCTTCTCACCCAAGGATCCTTAGGACAATGAAATGTCTCTCATAATAAAACTATGGGACCTTGAAAATAACTAATACAAAATTCCATCCAAGGTGGAGCATGTGTGGGCAATGTTTTTCATGCTTAGGTAGAAGAACCACACATTGTCTTCAACTTGGGGAATCATGATGTGACCAAGGTAGAGTCAAGGTGGCCACTTTTTTTCATTCTTAGGTAGAAGCCCCACCTTGGATTCAACTCGAAAGAATCTTAAAATAACGAAATACAATAAATGGGTTTGGAAAAAGGTTGCATTGAAAATGAAGGTGTGACACACCCTCTACAAGGGTACCCATAAATGAGATACTACAATCCCTTGTATGTCATGAACCCCATGCCCAAAAGTATTTCCCCCATACATGTCACTTTTTCCACATGACCTAGAGAGGGATCCACTTGGGAAACACTCCTAAACTTGAGGTACGATTCACCCAATAGGTTGCTTTGTCAACCCTCCCATACTTAAACTTGGAAAATAGAATGGGGTCTTTGAGCACTTATTTATTTTGATGAGGTAGTTTTGATGTACATGATTAGATGGATCTTTTATTGACTTGATTCACTTATTATGATGCATTTGAATTTAGATCCTTGGAGGTCATATTCATTATCTTTGTAGGACCTAGTTGGTGGACAGATTTGGAAGAACGACCCTAGTTTGGGCTTCCTTGGGGCTTGAATCCCACAGATAGGATGCCATGGACCATACACCGAAAAATGATGATAGCTTTTGGAGGCCTAAAAATACACCTTGTATGATATATCCTATCCCATTCCCAATCCAAATTCTTTCTCTTGAGGCCAAAATGTCACACTTGAGGAGCTTGATGTCACCCTAGGGCTAGGGTGTTGGTGGTGTTGATTGACTTGAAACTTGGCACGTTTTCATGGAAGAAGACATGGCTTGAAAGAAGAAGCCCTAGAGCATGAGAGGGAGTCCCTAGAAGGCCCAACAACTTCCATATTCCACTTCAACGACTTGCAAAAGGGTGCCAAAATGTCACCCCTTAGAGGGATGATGTCACATTATGGCTTTCATTTGTGCAAATTTTGAATTAAAGTCAAATTAATTTTGTAAAGCAGAAAAGTAAGGTTTGTTGACCCCTTACTTTGTGTTTTACCATAAAATTAAGTGGAAAAACACTTTTAGGAGGATTTTTATAAATAAGGATCACCTCTATTTCATTTTCATCATAACTCTCCCATCTTGGAGAGGATATTTGGCTGAAATTTGTGCCCTACTTGGGAAATTTTGTCTATCTCTCTTGCTACTATCTATTGCTATGTTTTTCTTTTGCTATTGGATGAATGAGTAAGGTGCAATATTTCTTGGAGGCTATTTCTTGATTTTATGGTGTGTTTTCTTGGTTAAAAGAAGTTATCTTGTTAATTCTTGGACTAGGTAAGGAATATTTCATGTTATTGCTTCTCTTCTTGGTCACAAGGTTATTTTGATAAGATTTTGGGGAGTATAAGGGAATACAACCCCACTGATACCATCATATTTTTCTTGGAATAATGTGTTGCAAAAAGGAATAGTAGGAGGAGTAAAAGGGTTTATACCCTCCTAGTGTTTTCCTTAGCTAGTTTTGTTTGCCTTGGGGAGTAAACAGGCTTACACCCCTAAGGAAGTAGCACAAATAGCTCTTTCATTTTTAAATACTCCATAACCCAATATCTAAAGGAACCAATATTTTTTCATTGGAGAAATAAAATCATTGCATTGGGATACGTAGAATTAGGAGATATTGAAATTGTTTAAGTTGGAATATTTTTTGCATGCTAAAATCTTGTCAAGGCAACTAGGGAGTCTTGTTTCTCCAAGGATTTATTGTTGCTATAATTATTTTAAGCTACAACCATTAGGGATGAATCAAATCCCTTCGTACCTTCTAAATTTTTTCATGTTATAACCATCAATTTTTTCTAGAAGGATGCCACGCTAATCTACTAGTTATTGTGCTTCTTTTGGGTCACAGTTTACTTGCAAGTTTTGGTGGTTGGAATTTTATGTAGTAACAATTGTTTTCTACAGCCATAAGGTTGCAGAAATATCTCTTCAATGCTTACATCAAACAACTTTTAAATGTTTCTAAAGTCTTGTGCTATCATACTTGAGTTTCACAAGTAATTTTTAGTTTGTCTCTTGCATATTTACTTAGAATTTTAGTGACTTGTTTAGTATCTATTCCATTTATTTCATTGTTGATTTATATCATTATTTACTGCTACTAGTTAGGAAAGAAATATTGACTTTCTTTTCTATTGGATTGTTGGGCTTGTATCTCGTCTTTTCTTGTGTCTCAGGCATGTATAATCATCTTTTGCAGCTACTCGAGCTCTTGGAAACCATTTATATTTCTGAGACTCCTTTCCAAGCCATATTCCACTTAATAACTTGACCTATAGGGGTATCACTTCCATAGTCTCACTTTCCATCTCATTTCCCCCTAGGGTCACCCGGGATTACCCCCTTGTGTTGGATTTTTCCTTCACTAAAGCGAGGGGACGGTTTATCTGAGGTGACAGTGGGTAAAATATCCCACCGTTATCACCATCTTATGGATTAGGTTAGGATTTTCCCAACCTACAGTTTGTGCGATAACATTTTGTCACTATTGTCGGGGAGGATTTTGAATCCTCTTTCATACCCTAACAACACTTTGGCAAGCTTCCTTCCCAAATAATTTTCCCCTAGATTTCTTGGCAACTCCACTTGAAGGATGTTCCCCTTCCACCCTTGATGAGATTTTCATAAAGTTCATATGGCGAATCCATTGAGGAATTACCCTAAGTAATGGAACCATGGCCTCACGTGACTTGCCATGGGAATTCCATAAGTTGTACCCTTCTATTGATGTTCAAATATCCCCAGATATCCAAATCAGTTCTCTACAGAGTGGAGGGAAAATTTCCCTAAATTTAATGGTGATCCAGCTCTAGCAGTCACTCATGTCATGAATTATATAAAGTATGCTTCAAGATTAAATGTGCTACATGAAGATGTGATGAATTTTTTTGTATCTTCACTAGAATCAAGTCAAAGGAGTTGGCTTGCACACTCATGTAATCCAATAAGTATCCCATCTTCTACAAATATTAATGAAGAATTTCTCAGGCATTATCGGTCAACTACCCAGAATTTGCAAGATAATTTCCAAGAGCTCAGAGACACTCTTTGCAGAGAAGGTTTTCCTATAGATGAGGATGAAGAAAATATTGAAGGAAAGATATATGAATAAATTTACGAAGAAGATCTCAATGATGAAGAACCAAATGAGACATTAGTGTGCATTGTCCCGCTTGAGAAAGATGAAGTCTTTCAACCTTGCTTTTCTCCTGCACATGAAGTTGATGAATAAATTAGTATCAATGATGAAGAATTTGAAGATCCAGTTGAAGCTTCCCTAGCCTCTTCTCTTTCTGCACATGAAGATAAAGAGATGGTCATTTTTAGTCACACTAATGGTGTTATGAAAGAAACCTTGGATATGGTTGATGAGCACATAGACACTTTCATACAGACTTGGAGATGCACATGGGATTTTGGTTGTTTCATTTTTTATAAAGACCCCATTTACGACATTGAGGGAAAATCTCCAGAAAAAGGGGTTGAGTTGTCATATTTATAATATTGGTATTCATGTGTATATGATTCATATGTTTGGTATCCTGATGATTATATGATTACATATTTTTTTCATCCATTCGAGGATGATCTGTCGTCACATTTTCAGGGTTATTTTCAATCATCCCTTGGGAGTTTTGATGTAAATCCTTTTGGGGATGCAAAATTTTTCTATGAGGACTTTCATCCATATTCATCCTCAATTTTAGATGAATACCAATATGTGGCCATCCCTGAGGAATCAAAGTCTCACTATACAAAGAGAAAGTATTTTCATCTTGGGGATTTTTATGAGGATTCACAGATGAAAAGGAAACACTTTTCTAGACCTGAGCATGTACCTTACCTCATTTCTTCTTCTTAGGGAAATCCTGGGGTCTTCTTGGGATATCTCATATCTTCTCAGTCTTCAGGAAGAAGCAATCATGATGGGGATGAAGATGAGCCATCATCTACATATGATATCCCTCTTCAGAGATGGATTGATCGATCTTGTGGCTATCCTTTCAGGAAGGATTTTCGGGATGATCAGAATTGCGACTACTCTTTTCAGCAAGATTTCCTCCCTCCCACCCATCTCCACAAGTTTCATTTCATGATTGATTATATGTCTATTTATGCTCATGATTATTATCTTCTCAACTTATCTTTGTTTTATTGCATGATTAAGTGCATGGGGAGACACCTTGATGAAATCATGAATAGATGGTTGCATTAGTTGTATGACTTCACTTGACATCACCTATCACCTGATATTTAGGGCCCCAAGGCCCCAGGTAAGTAGGTAGGTCATCTTGATTTCTTGAATTTGCATATTGATTTCTCATAGTAGTTTATTTTCATTTCATCTTTGATTTTCATTTTTCTCTACTTGCATTATTGATTTACATGTTTTTATTTTCATCATATATATCAAAAATGAAAAAAAAAAATATTTTCTAGATTAGTTATCATTTTTTGTTTTTGATTATGTGGATGAAGGGTGATAGAACCACCCTATATTTTACAATTTTATGTTTTAGTGTAGGAACAGGTCCACTGGGAGATGTTGTGGTTCTCATGCACTCCATGGAAAGTACATAACCCTAAGTAGGAGCTAGATGTTATCCCCAATTCCTAGGGATAAATAAGGAGATGATGTCTCGAGGCCCTCAGGTTGAAGATATGGAGTGTTGAGAGACATCTTGACCAACAATGTTCACTTGCACAGATAGAGGCCCGCTTCACCACCACAGATATCAGGTTCGTCATGAGGGTATCCACCACATCAACTTGCTTATGAAAGACATTGGATCTTGCTCCATGAGGTACAAGCCGGATATTATGGTGAGTGAAATTTCAATATTTGAAGCATTTTAGTTTGTTTCATTTTAAACATATTTTGATTATGTAACGTCTTCTTGGAAATTATTCTCTTTGCCTTCTTTCACCTTGGTGGTTGACATTGTTCCATAGTAAGTAGTCATATTTAGGGATAGGTTTTTTGTTGGGAGGTCCTCTTGACTAATCATCATACCATTCTCGACCATACTTTCCACTTTCCACACTCCATCCTCTCATATCCTTATCTTTTGGGATTTTCATATGTACTGACCCCAGAAGGGAGTGTCCCTCATTTCATGGTAAGAAGGGTTTGAAGGCCTAGAGGCTTGTAGATGGAAAAAGATAAAATCCAATCATGAACCTTCTAGATGCTCACTCAGGGATCTCGAGGACAATGAAATGTCTTTCATAATAAAATTATGGGACCCATGAAAATAACTAATACAAAATTCCAATCAGGCTGGAGCATGTGTGGGCAATGTTTTTCATGCTTAGGTAGAAGCACCACACATTGTCTTCAACTTGGGGAAGCATTATGTGACCAAGTTAGAGTCAAGGTGGGAATTTTTTTTCATGATTAGGTAGAATCTCGACCTTGGCTTCAACCTGAAAGCATATTAAAATAACAAAACACAATAAATGGGTTTGGAAAAAGATTGCATTGAAAATGAAGGTGTGACACACCCTCTATAAAATGAGTTTATCTTGTTAATGCTTGGACTAGGTAAGGAATATTTCATGTTATTGATTCTCTTCTTGGTCACAAGGTTAATTTTCTAATATTTTGGTGAGTATAAGGGAATACAAAATGAATAATCCCATCATATTTGTCTTGGAATAATTTGTTGCATAAAGGAATACTAGGAGGAGTAAAAGGGTTTACACCCTCCCAGGGTTTACACCCTCCCAGGGTTTACACCCTCCTAGGGTTTTCCTTAGCTAGTTTTGCTTGCTTTGCGGAGTAAAATGGATTACACAACCAAGGAATTAGAACAACTATCTCTTTCATTTTTAAAGACTCCATAACCCAATATCTAAAGGAACTAATCTTTTTGTATTGGAGAAGTAAAATCATTGCATTGGGATACGTAGAATTATGAGATATTGAAATTGTTTATGTTGGAATCTTTTATGCATGCTAAAAGTTTATCAAGGCCACTAGGGAATCTTGTTTCTCCAAGGATTTATTTCTTCTGTAATAAATTTAAGCTACATCCATTAGGGCTGCAGCAAATCACTTCATACCTTCTAGATTTTCTCATGTTCTAACTGTCAATTTTTGTTAGAAAGCTACCAAGTTAATATACTAGTTATTGTGCTTATTTTGGGTGGTTTACTTGCAAGTTTTGGTTGTTGGAATTTGTTTTAGTAACACTTGTTTGATACAGCCATAAGTCTGCAGAAATTTATCTTCAATACTGACATCAAACAACCTTTAAATGTTGCTAAAGTCTTATGCTATCATACTTGAGTTTCACTAGTAATTGCTTGTTAGTCTCTTGAATATTTATTTGTACTTTTAGTGACTTGTTTAGTAGATATTACATGTATTTCATTTCTGATTTATATCATTATTTAATTTTTCTAAATAGGACATAAATCTTCACTTGCTTTTCCATTGTATTGTTTGGCTTGTATCTCGTCTTTACTTGTGTCAAGGGAAGGTATAATCATCTTATGCAGGTACTTGAGCTCTTGGAAACTATTGATCACTTCTGAGACTCATTTCCAAGACATATTCCACCTAGTAACTTTACCTATAGGGGAATCAATTCCATAGTCTCACTTTCCATCTCATTTCCCCCTAGGGTCACCTGGGATTCCCCCCTTGTGTTGTATTTTTCCTTCACTAAAGTGAGGGGAGGCTTTATCTAAGGTGACAGTGGGTAAAATTTTCCACCGTTATCACCATCTTATGGATTGGGTCGGGATTTTCACAACCTTCAGTTTGTGCGATAACAAGGTTTTTTGTGCCTTGGTCTACTTGTGTGCGCTTTTCATTGTCTCCTAGTTCCATATTACTAATATATGCTACAATTTAATAAGTCAAGGCATATAAATTAGGTTGGTTTACTTAATTAAAATAGAAAATTACAAAAAACATGAAAATGCATATTTTAAGGAATTAAAAAAAACTATAAAATAATCGCGTGCACATGCATGCATTATTTTATATTCATAATAGATTTCCATTTTTTATTGTGAACACTATTACAATTTGATAGATGAATAATATATGATAGAAGAAAAATTCTTATACCATCAAGAAGGATGACGAAACGACGCATTTATTTCCATTGAACGATGAAGACCCTAGAGAAGTGTTTCTAGCATTTACAAAGTTCCTAATCATGGTTAAAGAAATGAAGGAAAGTTATGATGTTGTTTAGAGAAGATTTCAGAAAGGCATAAAACACAATGATGTTTTCCGTCTAGAAAAAAAATGAAGGGTATTAGTGAAATTTATGAACAAGAAAATAAAAGATATGGAAGTGCAGTTATGAAACAAGTATTGAAAACAACAATTTCATTTTAGGAAAATGAAGGAAATAAATATTAGAAACAACCCAAGAATGTATAATATGATGCAATGATGAAGAACCAAACATGGAAGCTTGTGTCATGTCCTAAATGAATAAATGTTATAGGTTACAAATGGGTTTATAAGACAAAATTTAATTCAAATGGGGCTATAGAGAAATTCAAAAATAAAATGAATATTATTCAAATAATTATTTATCTTTATTCAAGTCTTAGCTTGCATATTCATCAAATATATGTTAAGAATACATTGTCGAATGGGAATATCCATGAATAAATATATATGGACCAATCCCTTGGTATAGTGGATAAAAAATATCCTCACTTTTTTTACATGTTGAAGAAATCACTTTATGGGCTTAAACATGCTTCAAATGCATTGCATAAAAAAATAGATTTTTATTTCCAACAACATGGGTTTAAAAAATACAAATCATATCCAAATATCCATGCAAAGAAAGTTCAAAGAGAGATCTTTCTTATTATTTTTTATGTTGATGCTTTTCTGATTGTTGGTCCAAAATATTGTGTTGATTAAAACTTTGAAATCAGACCTTCAAAGAACATTTGATATAGTGATATAGGCATGCTTCTCAGTTTGCAAGTTTGTAAACTACATGATGCATTGTTTCTTTCACAATCAAAATATCCGGTAGATCTTTTGAAAAAAAATAAAATGCTTAATTACAAACTTGATTTTACTCCATTTTAGTGTGGAGTCCATCTTACCAGGGAATGTCATTCCAAGAAGGTAGATTTTACATTATATAGGAAACTTGTTGGCAACCTAGTTTATTTAACACACACTAGACCAGGCATTTTCTTTGTAGTCAATCTAGTTTCCATATCTATGCAAAAACCTAGAGAAATACATTGGTTGGTTGCTAAAAACAATTTCCCTATAGCCATGTTACACTGCATCATGCCATCCATTGTGATACTAGTCCCAATTTGTTTTTGTAGGATACACTAATTTAGATTTGGGTGGGGTGATGTCTATGATGGCTATGTTTTCCATCTTGGATCAACATCTATTAATCCTTTGGTGAGAAATATTATAGAGCAACAAATGAAGCAAGAAAAAAAGCAATGTGGATTCAAAATGTCTTATTAAAGTTTGTATTTACCCTAAATTATACAAATACCATATTTTGTGACAATGAAAGTGCAATATAAGTGGTAGACAATCCAATTTTTCATGCTAAAATAAAAAATATTGAGAATAACTGGCTTGAGTTGGAAACAGTGGCAAGATCTTATCTTTGCTTGGTGATTTGCTCCTCCTATTTACTTGCTCAATGAAAGGAAAATGTGAGGCATGATATGAAAATGGGGACAAATCGCACCCATGGTCCCTTAAAAAATGGCACAATAGGAATGTGTCTTTGTTCTTAGGAATGTTCACACGTTCTTAAGAACGTGCACATTTTCCTGCCAATTTGCCTATGTGGCACACTGAGTAGAGGTTCATATTTTTTCAAACCTCTAACATCATAAACGTGTTTGTGTTCCTAGGAATGCACACACATTCGTGCAACTATGTGTTTCTGCTTACCCCCTTGCCACTTTTTCATCCACCAACTTTGTGCACTCACCCATTCACCAACTCATGCATTACAATGCATTAGATCCAATATATATACATATAAAACCTCTAACAAACTAGCTTCTATGGTTAACAAGCTATTCCTAAATGAAAAATATTTCAAAAATATTTCAAAGAACAACAACTCCAACCTAAATAACATAGACACAAGAATACATTTTTGGTGTAATATTTATTTGCATGTTAATTAAGGAATCCAACACCTTTAATTTTTTTCAAGAGTTTGTTGTATGTATGAAAATAACCATTCATTGATTTGATACATGAATATACTTTCTAATCGTTTTATAAAATTGAGAAACATTATGTTTTCTCTCAATGAAGAAAGAAAATAGATATAGAGATAACCGAGTGTAACAAATCAACAAGAGTCACCAATGATTAAAAAAATTGGAATAGATAAGACATGATAATAAACCTTTGATGGTATACATAAATATGATAAGTTAAGTGACAAAAATTATAATCTAGACACTTCACTTTGTGTTGGAAATTATAATTATATAAATGTTAGTGCAATGGGAATTGCAATTTTAAAATACATACACTTTTCTGAATTATGATTATTTCATTGTAAATTGTAATTATGAAATCACTATAGGATTATAAATTACAACAAGAATTTTTTTGTTTTGGTGGAGTGACTAATATAATTGAAATGGATAAAAAATAAATAAAGAAGTGATAATTTCTTATTAGGAAAAGACAATCTTCTATTATGTAGGATTTGCATTCCTTTATTAAGAAAATATGGAAAATACTTGAAGTAAGCAAATGATTTTTTTTGGTAATGAGAATTCTATTTGCAAGAAGTTGTAGATTATCACATAACAATCAAGTTTAAAGAATGAACTTATTCTAAATGAAGAGGAAATTGCTCCAATACATTGATTTCAATGATACTAGAGTCCATTGATTTTATTACTCATACAAAATATGTCATGTGTGAAATATGCCTCAAAGAAATCTAGTTGTATTGATTCCAATGATGATATAATGTGTCTTCTTTAATTTTAGTTATGATATAATGTAAATTGATTCAATGTATTGATTTAAGAAATGATAAGATATAGAGAAAATTAATCCGGTCAATTTATTTCAACATCGAGATAGTGAAAATTATCTAGTAAAATGATTTCAAGAGAAATACTATGCAAAACAATTTCAAAATCCATATTACAATGTTGCAAAAGAGGTTATTATAAATTATTATTTGAAGTCCATTGCTTCATTTGCTTGGGTTTGATTCCTATATTAGTATATATAGACCAAAACCATTATATTCATCATGTTTTTCTTGGTTATAATGTTAAGATATATAGAATGCTTTGATATATGCAATACAACGAAACCAAGAGCATGCAATAAAATGAGAATATTATTATCAGAAACATATGAAGTTACAAAAAAAAACTAATAATATTGGAAAGAAATACAGGAAATGTATGACCTTAAGTGCAATATCTTGAGTTAAAGCTTTGAATGACCATCAATTCCAACCCTATTTAGCATAATCCATATGAAAGAAATATTGAGATTGATTACTATATGCATCATATTACTTTCTTGTTATTCACCATCATTGAACATTGTTACTTTGTTTATATTCACTTTATTTCTCTTGTAAAAATTGATGTAGTATTCTTGATATTATTTTCTAGATTATAGATGATATTTAATAAATTTATATGGTATAAATTTTGGTTTTATATAACCTTTTTTAATGAATATAGAATTTTGATGAGATTTATTTGAACAAACCTAAATCCATCTTAATCCCAAATCTAACACCAAAAAGACCAAATTCCTTTAAATATAAACTTTTACTTAAGATTTTCTATTCTAAAAAAAACTACACCTTTAAAAATTTAATCTATCCACATCTAAAATTAACATATATTTAAACTAAAAAGAAATTATCTATAATTAAAAAAAAATGATGTTAAAGCTCAACTTTGTTTACCACATATTTTACTATTCAAAATTTTTTCCTTTAAAATCTCAAATGATCAACTTTATATTCACTTTCTAATTATGGTTTATGTTCCGGGATTTTCTTTCTTGAATATTATGGGAGAGTAATTATTTACCATTCGAGAGTAGAAAAATAGAAGAATTATTATGAACTTGTATATTTTATTTTATTTATTAATGTTCGAATATGGAAGAGTTATATATAGGAAGAGATATAAAAATATTTGTAATTTTTTCATTAAGTATTTTTTTTTTTTATATAAAGTAATCTCGAATATTTATATTTTCATAATGAAAGTATAAAAAAATCTTGTTGCTAGCATGTTATTAGGGAAACTAAACCAACAACAATGCATCAAACTATTTGTGGTAAAATGGAAGAACTTTCTTTTAAAACTGAATGCATGGATATAACTGAGAGTAAGACTATAACTGAGAACAAGACTATCTATGATCCAGGTGGATATTGGTGGCCACCCACCTATTCCAACTGGCTCATCTTGACAGTTTTTAGTTCAACACATTCTTTTGTAATCCTTTGTAATTGTGGGTTCTACACTTCCAAGGTTGTATGAATCCCTACACGGTTTCCAGGTGGATATTGGTGGTCACCCACATAATCCAACTGGCTTATTTTTGAAGTTTTCATGTTATCACATCTTTATGTACTTCCAGGGCCATTTTGGGGCCCTAAACAGTATTTTTTTGGCATGCCACAGTCAAATTTTAGACGTAGTCATATTTTGATGGAATAATGTGTAGTTCTCGAAAATGCCTTTCCAACAGGCTATCACATGCCTAAAACAAAGGTCCTATGCAAACGCTACGACCCCAGGAAGTTGAGGTACCAACTTACCCATCAGGGCCCACATAACTTTTGTCATTTCATCTTCTAGGGTTAGGTTTTTGGATGTATAGGGTTTTGGAATTCATCAGTAATGTTAAAAAGGTTGTTATCACTGAAAATTTGTTTGCAACACTACACGCAAATGGTTACAGAAATACATCAATGCCAAACAACTATTAGTTCACCCGCAACACCAAAATGGATTCCCAAAAGGAAAAAACTATACAACTGGGAAAAAATTGACATGCACAAACTTACTAAAAGAAGTGTGCGCACAGTGCATGGGCTAAAAAATCCTGTAGAGCGCAAAATGCGCCATATGCATGATTGTGTACAAGAAAAGCCGCGAACGCCCGTGAACGACGCATTTATGGTTCTTTTCGGCACCTCAACCACTTATGGACCAGCTCCCAACTTGATTTGACCTTCAGATCTGAGCTAAATTTGAATGGGGGGATGGTCAAGGACCAAAGGGTGCCCTAAAGGGCCCCTTGTTCACACTAAGAACCAATTGAATATTACCTTGAAGAAATTCTATAAATGCAGGCCATGGGTGCACTAAGAAACCAAGATCTTCATAGTATTATTATGTTGCCTCAATTCTCCCTTGAGAATCCTCTTTTCTCGTAGGAGCATTCTAACATCATTCCAATCGGCCATTCCACTCACCTCTTGAGGGAATAGGCAATGATTTCCTTCATCATTTGCCATTTTTCTTCCATTGTAAAAATATCTCTCCATTAGGGAACTCAAGAGCCCTCCCAAGGAGGAAGATGGGATTCATAAGTCCTTATTTTTCTCTACGGTGTGTTTCCAACTAATATAGTTATCCATTGGTGGCATAATCTTGGTCATTGGTTGATTGTTTATGGTTCTAAACATTTCTTATGCATTCTAGTTTTATTTCCTTAGTTATTTTAGTTTGTTTAGTGGTTTATTTCATGTGTTTGGTTTGTTTAACCCATGCATTAACCTTTGTCTTGTCTAGCAGGCCCAACTAGGCATGAAAGTGCCCTTGTTTTTCTCACCCAAGTAATGAAACAGACACAACAAAGGCCTCTGGAGCCTCATTGTAATCATTATGCTTAGACAAATGCGCATAGCAAGACACATCTCTTCTCAGATATAGATACCACCATTCGAGCAAGTTGTTTCCAGTTTCAACCTATTTTATTTATTCAATAGAAGTTATTGTTCACTAGATATCTATTGTTGTTCTCTATATCTTTGTGCTATTGTATTCAGTCTGTTATTCCTTTTGTTCCGTTCATAAATATGGATCAGTGGCATGAGAGCAGTCTGCTCTTCATTTATTTTTCTTTGTGCATGTCCCAAACAAGATATGGGTACAAGAAGTTGGGACTCAAACCAGTCGAGCCTTTGCAATATTGTCGACGTCGAGACTGAAAAAAATCCATGGGGGATGAGAAGAAATATGATGGAGCAAGAGATCCTTTTAAAATGTTGCTCGAGGAAGCCCTTGCGCGACAAAGGAACAAAATGATGGACAACTTTGCACAGATCCTTCGGCGGCTGCCCACAGGAGACACATCTTCATCAAGCGGCCACTTAACCCCCTTTAAGGTACAAGTAAATTTTGATATTTCATTATTTGAAGGACTAATAGATGCGAATGTTGTAGATAAATGGTTGAATCTGCTCGAAGGGTATTTTTTTGGTCCACTATTTTCTCGACAGGGAAAATATTAATTGTTCACTCCTTAAGGTTGTTAGGGTCCTAACCCGCACATAGGTAGAACAATATATTCGGATGTAATAAAGGTCAATATTAATAAGGCCTTTCAATAAAATAGAATAAGGCGGATGTAAGAAGACCTAATAGAAGCTTCCACTTCTAGAAGGGTCTTCCTCTAGATGCTTCTTTTTAGTATAAATAGGAGTCAAGGATATGAGAACCCTAGCTTGGATATTATTGTAATAGAGCTCTGCTCAACTGGAGGTTGCCCCCTCAAAGAGGCCCATGAACATTGCTTTCAGATTCAAAGTGTTATTTCTGTTGTTATTCTTATATCATTTCAGTGTTATTGTGGTGAATGTTCTGGTTATATTGTTGTTATTCTGCCATTACTAGCATTTTATTTCAGTTCTGCATACATTTTATATCTGGTATATTACAAGTGGTATCAGAGCACTTTCCTCGGCAGAAAGTGTGGCTTAATTTTTTTTTTCAAGGTAGAGACGTATTCCGGCGTCTTTAATCCACAGAGATCTATCATTACACACATAAACCTGCGATTGAGGGATTCATACACACAGGAAATGCAAGTGGTACTTAAGCATATATATGTTGGCCACCCTTGTAACCCCTGTTGGTACCCCTTCGAGTGGTAGCACATCAAACAACAACTGTGTATGGATCAACCTAGATTACTTGAAGCCCTCTTTAGATAAATTGATCAGCCGCCTGACTGCTATAGTGTCACCGAGAACAACACTTGGGAAGATACTCTCTAGTACCTGGGTAGTCGGGTAGTACGACTAAGGGTACAGTCTATCCTCCTTAGTTAGTGCCCTAAGATATTGGACCAAGTACTACTGTTGGACCCCGCACGTATATCAGAGAGCTATAGCACATGACAAACCCTTATCTTTAGAACCCTTGAATACCTAACCCTTGGGGGACAGAAACATAAACAAATTAAAACAAACAAGATCTATTTCCACACAATTGTGTTCGGGTTGCCAAGTAAATAAACATTTATTTATGGTTAAGCATTTGGGAATTTCCTCTCTGCAGTATTCTTCAGACCGGAGTATAACTCCATAAAAAAAAAGAAAAAAGTCTGGAAATGTTTTCACCATTATTTGAGACCTATTCCATTGGATTCATCTCTTCACCCTTATCACATTCATCCATATCAATTTTTTGGAAAAAAAAATTACCCCGCCTGCCCCTTTTCAGTTTCCTCATCCTCATGGCCCATACTCATAGCCAAGACTTGGAAGCTCACTTCAACACCTTGCAATTTGGTCTCATTGAGACCCAACAAGAAGTGAAACAACTCAGTGTCAATGTTTCCACCATCAATACAACCATGCAGTCCTCAATGGGGGAAATCAAACAAGACCTTGCCACCCAACTTGAATCAGTCTTTTCGACACTCTGCAACAAACTGCATATCCCTACAGATAACCCTTCCTCTTCCTCACCTCCACATACTAAAGGGGACCATTCCTCTCATTCCCATACCTTGCAGAACCATCACTTTCAATGTGACTTACGACTTCCGTGGGTGGATGTGACCAAATTTGATGGCTCGGACCCCACTGGTTGGGTAACCCAAATGGAACATTATTTCTCTTTATACATCATTACAGATGACTTGGACAAACTCCGGTATGGTGTTCTCCATCTAGATCAATAACGTTGGCAATGGTGGCAATGGAGAAAAAATTCTCGTCAAGGGTATATTGCTTGGACACACTTTGTGGCAGAGATTTATGAATGCTTTGAAACTGACACCAACCATTTGGGTCATTTGACAAAGATGAAACAATTAGGAACAATAGAATACTTTATAGTTTCCTTTGAGCGCCTGGCTTTTAGAAAAGAGGGCATGTCTGATGCCTTTTTCCGAGAGTGTTTTATCAGCAGCCTCAAGGATGAAATTTGGGCCCATGTCCTCATGGCTCAGCCTGAGAGTTGGGTGGAGGCTACCAAAAGAGCTAAAGAAGCAAAATAGGTTGTATCTTCTCAAAACCGCAAACTCTCCTTTATCCCTCACCCTAAACCAGTAAATCCCACTACTCCCTCTGCTCCACTAAAGATAAAAAAATTGACCAGGGTTGAAATGGATGAATGCCAACTCAAAGGCCTTTGTTATAACTACGGTGACAAATATTTCCTGGGCCATAAGTGTAAAGAACAAAATCTTTTTATGTCCATCTTCGAGGAGATTTCGGAAGAATATAAAGAAACTCCCTCTGTGTCTGAGTCACATGAATCCATTGACATAACCCCTCCCTCCGAGCCTCCCGAAATAGAACCAATCATTTCCCTCAATGCTCTCACTAGCTTCTCTGCTCCCCAAACCCTCAAGATAATCGGTTACATCAAGCATCGGAAGGTCATCATTCTGGTTGATAGTGGAAACACCCATAATTTTATTCATCGCCGCATTGCCCAAGAAACTCATTGCTACATCCATGTTGTCAATAATTTTCAAATCATGATTCCAATGGTGGTTCCATGAAATGTGGAGGGAATTGTGAAAATGTGCGTCTCCAAATTGGTGACTACCACCTGAAATCCCATATGTTTGCTATCGACATGGGAGGTTGTGACATTGTGTTGGGTGCAGACTGGCTAAGGACTTTGGGTCCCATTCTCATGGATTTTAAAGACTTAACCATGCAATTCGACCAGGAGGGCCACCAATATAAGTTCCAAGGCATCATCCTCGGTTCACTTGAGATCATTAGTTCCCATCGCATGGAAAAGCTGCTCAAAAAGGGTCATTCTGGTGTTATCGCCCAAATCCATGCCATACAAGCAACATAGACACCCTCGGTACCGCAAGACCTCCAAGCCATCCTTTCTAAACATCAATTGGTATTTTCCACTCCCCAAGGCCTCCCTCCTTCCCATGGTTTTCATGATCATTCCATTCCCCTTGTACCCGAAAGCCTTCCTCCCAATATCTGTATGTATCATCACCCCTTATCCCAAAAAAATGAAATTGAGAAAATGGTCCAGGAACTCCTTAATGCAGGCGTTATCTGCCCTAGTACGATCCCCTACTCGTCTCCTGTGGTCTTGGTCCTGAAGAAAGAAGGTTCTTGGTGAATGTGTCCTGAATTTCATGCCCTCAACAAACTTACCATCAAAGACAAATTCCCCATTCCTGTCATTGATGACCTCCTGGATGAATTGAGTGGCACCCAATTCTTCACCAAACTGGATCTTCATTCATGCTACCACCAGATACGTATGAAAGAGGAAGACATTCCCAAGACTGGCTTTAGAACTCATGAGGGCCACTATGAGTTTTTGGTCACGCCCTTTGGCTTGTGTAATGTCCCCTCCACCTTCCAAAGCCTCATGAATCATGTCTTCCATCCTTTTCTCCACCATTTTGTCTTAGTTTTCTTTGATGATATCCTCATCTATGGAAAAACCTGGATAGACCATCTTGCTCATGTGAATTGAGTTCTCCATCTACTCTCTCACCACCAACTTTTCCTGAAACAGTCTAAATGTCATTTTGGCGCCTCAGAAGTAGAATACTTGGGTCATCTGGTTGGCAAAGATAGTGTGAGGGTGGATCCTAAAAATATTGAAGCTATGCAAGACTGGCCTCACCCAAAGACTCTTAAGAGCTTGCATGGATTTCTAAGATTAACAGGGTATTATCGCAAGTTTGTTAAGAATTATGGGAAGATTGCAACACCTCTCACTGCTCTCCTAAAAAAGAACTCTTTCACTTGGACTCCAATCGTTGCTCAAGATTTTCAGACCTGATGGCCATGTGCACCACTCTAGTCCTCGCCCTTATTGATTTCACAAAGACCTTTGTGTTGGAATGTGATGCCTCAGGGAAAGGAATTGGTGTTGTCCTTATGCAAGAGGGTCGACCTTTGGCCTTTATCAGCAAGCAACTATCTGAAAGAAATCTAGGCAAATCCATCTATGAAAAGGAAATGTTGTCTATTATGCATGCCATGTATCTGTGGCGTCCTTATCTATTGGGGCAATGTTTCCAAATTAAGACAAACCATCAAAGCCTCAAGTATTTTCTAGAACAATGCTTTTCCTCCCCAGAACAACAAAAATGGGTGACTAAACTCTTTGGATATGATTATGAGATAATTTATAAGAAAGGAAAAGACAATGTGGTTGCGGATGCACTTTCTCGAAAATATGAAGACGAAGGATCCCTTTTTTCTCTTTCATTCATTGTACCAGATTGACTCCAAGCCATTCACCAGGAATGGCTACAAGATCCCAAAAGTTCACAGTTGATCCACCAATTGCAGTCCAAGGCTCCATCTTCCCTAGGGTACTCTTGGCTCCATGAGGAACTTCAATACAAAGGCCATTTTTATTTAAGTAAACAATCAAAGATTAAATCCATGGTACTTTCTTAGCTTCATGCTACACCCACAACAGGGCACTCCGAGTTCACCAAAACCTATGACAGGGTCAAATGTTCCTTTTTCTGGGATGGTATGAAACAAGAAATTCATAATTTTGTAGCTGAATGTGATGTGTGTCAACACAACAAGGGAGAAACAGTCAAATCGTCGGGCACACTACAACCGCTCCCGATTCCACCTGCTATTTGGAAGGATATCTCTATGGATTTTATTACCGGCTTACCCAAATCAGGAAATAAATCCGTCATCATCGTGGTTGTTGATCGCCTTTCCAAGTATGCTCATTTATGCGCCCTTCAACACCCATTTACAACATCCATGGTGGCTCAAATATTCATGGATCAGGTCTTCAAGCTTCATGGCATGCCGCACTCTATTGTTTCTGATTGCGACACAACTTTCACAAGCAATTTTTGGCAAGAACTGTTCAAGATACAAGGCAATGAATTGCATCTCAGCACAACTTATCATCTCCATACTGATGGCCAAACGAAAGTTGTCAACAAGTGTTTGGAAACATATTTGAGGTGTTTTGCCTCGTAAAAGAAAAATTAGTGGACTCAATGGTTACCCCTAGCTGAATGGTGGTCCAACACTTCCTACCATACAACTACATGCATGAATCCTTTTGAAGTGATATATGGATAGAATCCACCTTCAGTTCTCTCATACTTACCAAGTGCCTCGAAGGTCAAGGTGGTTAACCTAACACTTACAGCTCAAGAGGCTATTCTCCGTACCCTCAAAGAGAATTTGGTCATGGCACAAAATCACTTGAAGCAACAAGCAGATCAAGGTCTCTTTGAACATCAATTTGCAGAAGGGGATCAGGTGTTTCTTCGAATGCAACCTTACAAGCAAACTTCCCTCAAGGCCGAGCATTGTCAGAAGATAGTGCCCAAATTTTATGGTCCTTATACCGTACTCAAGCGTGTGGGACAAGTTGCCTATAAGTTAACTTTGCCCAGCCATTCGAAGCTACATCATGTTTTTCATGTTTCATGCTTAAAGAAGGTGATTGGAGCTAAGTGCCAAATTCAAACCAACCTTCCAGAGTTAGCTGAAGAAGGATCCATTTGGTTATAGCCAGAAGCAGTTTTGGACTAGCGTGAGTGTCGCCTACGTCAGAGAACCATCAAGGAAGTACTAGTACAGTGGAAAGATACAACTCCAACAGACGCCACTTGGGAACCAACGACCATTCTGTAGCAATTTCCTCATCTCAAGCCTTGAGGACAAGGCTATTTTTAAGGGGGCGAACATGTTAGAGTCCTAACCCACACATAGGTAGAACAATATATTCGGATGTAATAAAGGTTAATATTAATAAGGCCTTTCAATAAAATAGAATAAGGTGGATGTAAGAATACCTAATAGAAGCTTCCACTTCTAGAAAGATCTTCCTCTAGATGCTTCTTTTTAGTATAAATAGGAGTCGAGGGTATGAGAACCATAGCTTGGATATGATTGTAATAGAGCTCTGCTCAACTGGAGGTTTCCCCCTTGAAGAGGCCCGTGAACATTGCTTTCAGATTCAAAGTGTCATTTATGTTGTTATTCTTATATCATTTCAGTGTTATTGTGGTGAATGTTCTAGTTATATTGTTGTTATTCTTCCACTACTAGCATTTTATTTCAGTTCTGCATACATTTTATATCTGGTATATTACAAAGGCCATCCCCCATGTTAAGGACTGGTGGGATACTTACTCTGAGCAAAGAGCCATATAGGAATATACAATATTTGTGGTTTCCCCCACATGAGATTCCTTCAAGGATGCCATTAAAGAACAATACTACCCTGTTAGTAGCTACGAGGACCAATACACAAGATGGACCATGTTATGTCAGGAAAGGGACCAGAAAGTACCAGATTTCACCAATATTTTCCATACCCTGCACACCAAATTGGGTATCAAATACTATGAATGACATCTGGTGCTCAAATAAAACGATTATCTGCATAGATACATTCAAAGAGAAATGGATTTTCTATACATCACATCATTAGGTGGGACTTATAGATATGTTGTCAAGATCGAGCAGAAATTTAAGCAGAAGAGGAGAGAGTTTGTATCTGCAAACTCCTCATAGTCGAAGTGGGGAAAGGCAGATACAACCCACAAAACAAGGGACAGAGAAAAGATGGTCTCTCTCAGGACAACCAGTCCAAGCCGCAACCCATGAAGGGTAATGAGAAGACGAAGAAGGACATGGGAAAATGGTCCGAATACCATAAAATACCTTGGCACAACACTGAAGAATGTCTCTCCAAGCAGTCACTAGTGGTCGAGTTGAAAGCTTCCAAGTCAAAGGCATATTTTGACTCTGAATCAAATCCAGAAAGTGGGGAGAGGATCATCGATGTCAAACCTAGTTCCACTGTCACTACCAAAAAATTCCAACCAAGAGAACCAGAAGAATCAGAGGAAGGATAACACCTCTTTCACTCATAGATGTGGGTAAAGGGAAATCTGTTTCATTTCATTGTCGATAGAGGCATTCAAAATAACTTGATTTCAGCAAAGTTTGTCAAGAATCTAGACCTATCGAGAACACCGCACCTGCAACCCTACACCATCGGTTGGCTTCACCAAGGATGAGATATCTGCGTTAGCCAACAATGTCGTCTGTCCTACAACTCCAATCTCTTCAAAGACAAGATATTGTGTGATATTTCTCCCCTTGAAGTTTGTGATGTTATTATAGGCCAGCCATATTTGTGGAAGCGACATGTTATGTATGAGTCTATACCCCACAATTTTATTATTACTTTGGGTAGACAATTGTACAGGATACTAGAGGTAGCGTTGCCTACTGCTATTTCTTTAATCTCTACTAAGAAATGCAGTAAGGTCATTTCACAAACCAAGAAGTTCATCTTCTTCGTGATTCATGCTCACAGTAAGAAGAAGGTCACCGCTACATCTGTGACCTCCACACAGAGCCTCTTTTTAAAGCAGAAGCAAGTGGACGAGATCATGGAAGAGTATAGAGACATCTTCTCCTCACCCACTAGGGTACCGACGCACTGCCAAGTCAAGCATCCAATTGATCTAACCCTCGGTGCCCCGCTACCTAATGGACCATTCTATCGGCACTCACCGATGGAGAATGATGAAATCAAGCACCAAATCCAAGAGATGCCTCAAAAGGGGCACAAACAACCCAACTCCTCCCCTTGCAGAATCCTGATTGTCCTGATGAAAAAGAAAGATGGGACCTAGAGGCTCTGTATTGATTATAGAGAACTAAACAAAATCACAATCAAGAACTAGTACACAATTCCTTGAATTGATGACCTTCTTGACCAACTCAAGGGGGGAAATTTCTTCAGAAAGATTGACCTAAATTTTGGCTACCACCAGGTTCCCATCGAACCAACTCATGTATGGAAGACATCTTTCAAATCTAAATAAGGTCTCTTCGAATGGTTGGTCATGCCCTTTGGATTAACAAATGCACCAACAACTTTCATGACATTAATAGATGATGTATTAAGACACTTAACCAACTCTTTTGTGGTGGTATATTAGGATGACATCCTCATCTTCAACAAAACTTGGGAGGAGCACATGCAACATATTCAACAGGTTTTGGGCACTCTGTGGCAACACAAGCTATATGCCAACTTGGAAAAATGCTCCTTTGGCATGAACTGGGTCCAATACTTGGGATACATTGTTGATGGGAATGGTTACATGTGGATCTAGCTAAGATCCAAGTCATTCGAGACTGGCCAGCCTCAACCACACTAATCGAGCTTCGAAGCTTCTTGGGACTTGCCAACTTCTACCATAGGTTCATGTTGGGATTCTCCCATATTGTATGGGCCCTCAACCAAGTAACCAAGGGTGGTGACAAGGAAAAGTTTGCATGGGGGAAGGCACAACAACGAGAATTTGATGATCTGAAGCATTGCTTGTGCTCAACTCCAATACTCTCCTTACCTGATCTGCAAAAACCGTTCAATATTGAGACTGATGTCTCTTACTATGTTTTCAGTGCAGTTCACACTCAACATGGCCATACAATAGCATACCATAGTGAGAAACTCTCTGATATTGTCCAAAAATACCCCACCTATGGCAAAGAAATGTATTCCATTATGCAAGTCTAGCGTCAGTGGAAACATTACATTCTGGGAAAGAAGAAAATCATCCACACTGATCACAAGCCTTTGCAGTTCATAAAGACATAGGGGAAGTTGCAAAATGACCTCCATCAAAAGTGGTCCACATACCTACAATAGTTCCATCTCAACATCAAGTATAAAACATGGAGCATAAATCATGTTGCTGACTGCCTCAGTTTCCTTCATGTTGCTGCACTCACCATAGTGTTCCATTCCTGTGGGCATGATGCATCCGAGTGGCCCCAAATTTATCAGTGTGACCCTGACTTCGCCACCACCTATCAAATCTTGGGTACAGGAGAGAATGTCACCGATTTTCACATCCAGGATGGGCTATTATGACATCTGGTCCACCTCTTTGTTCCCACAAGCGAGCGTGAAAATATGATTTGGGAGACTCACTACAATTGGATGGAAGGAAATTTTGGTTTGGAGAAAATTGTGGTTGTTCTATAGAAACATTTTTATTGGCCAAAACTTCAACAAGACATTAGCAAGTATATCAGATCTTGCACCACATGTGCCATTGCCAATCCAACCATCAAGAAGCAAGGCTTATACACACCTCTTTCTACTCCCGAGAGGCCTTAGGAATCCATCTCGATGGATTACATGTATGTCCTTCCGTCCACCAAGAATGACAATGATTGTGTATTTGTGGTGGTTGATCAATTTTCGAAGATGGCCATTATCACAACCTGCAAGAAGAGCATCACAGTGGAAGATACTGCCAAGCTCTTCGTCAAACAAGTGTGGGTCCATTTTGGGATACCAGAAACCATCACCTCAGATCAGAACAAAAGGTTCCTCAACACATTTTGGTCGAGTCTCTGGTCACTGTTGGACACCAAGCTCACTAAATCCACTACTTTCCACCCCCAAACTGATGGCTGGACAAAGGTCGTCAATTAGATAATTTTTCACATCTTGCGCATGTACAACTCTAAGAATCCATGTACATGGGATGAGAGTCTTCCCTATGTTCATAAAAACTACAACAGGGCTCTCCATAGCTCCACCGACCATATCCTATTTCAGGTAGGGATGGGATTCCAACCCTTGGGTTCCATTGATTTTGTACTACCTCTTGCAACCACATAGGAAGAATCTTCCTATGTTTAGTCTGAGGCTGACAAAGCCACCAGATTCATTGAGAATATTCAACACATCCACCAACAGGTCCATGAGAGTTTGTAGAAATCCAATGCTAAGTACAAGCAACGCCATGATCAACGCCGGGTACCGCACTAGTTTTAGGTGGGAGACAAGGTCTGGTTACATTTGCAGAAAGAGTGCCTTACAAGGCCCCATTGGAAGCTATGCCCACTTTTCTATGGGCCTTACACTATCACCAAGGCTATGGGTAGCAATGATTTTGAGCTCAACACTCCACCCTTCCTTGGCTTGCACCCAGTGTTCAATGTGGACCTCCTTCGACCATATTTTCCACCATTATTGGACACCTCAGAGATTGCAGAACAATTGACAGCAACAAATATCAACCCTCACTACATGGAACATGCATCCACTGATCATATAGTGGACACATAGGTCAAGGGCACTTTCCAACAGAGGATCCATCTTTATCGAGTTGTCAGGGCAGGGTAGATCCTAGACCAAGGAAAGTGGCTCACCTAGAGCCAAATTCAACATAAGTTTCCTCACCTGATGGGGGCACTCAACATAATGGAGACCATTTCTTCCTAAGGGGGGATGAATGATCCAGGTGGATATTGGTGGCCACCCACCAATTCCAACTGGCTTCTCTTGACAATTTTTAGTTCAACACGCTCTTCTGTATTCCTTTGTAATTGTGGGTTCTACACTTTTGGGATTGTCTGAAGCCCTTCACAGTTTCTAGGTGGAGATTGGTGGCCACCCACCTAATCCAACTGGATTATTTTCAAATTTTTCATGTCAACACAACTTTTTGTACTTCTAGAGCCATTTTGGGGCCCTAAATAGTGTTTTTTTGGCGTATTTATCGAAAATACCTTTCCAATGGGCTATCACGTGCCTAAAACAGAGGTTGCATGCAAAATTTACGACCTTGGGATGTTGAGGTACCAACTTACCCATCGGGGCCCACATAACTTTTGGCTTTTCATCTCCTAGGGTTAGGTTTTTAGATGTCTAGGGTTTTGGCATTCATGAGTAATTTTAAAAATGCCTCTGTAGCCTCATTGTAATCATTCTTCTCAGACAGATTCACATAGAAAGCCACATCTCTTCTCAGAGATAGCTACCACCATTCAAGCAACTTGTTTCCAGTTCTACAGTTTTATAGTTTCAGCCTATTTTATTTATTCAATAGAAGTTATTGTTTACTGGATATTTGTTGTTGTTCTCCATATCTCTGTGTTATTGTATTCAGTATGTTATTCCTTTTGTTCTACTCATAAATCCAGATCAATCTACTATGCCAAAAGAAAAGGCTATCTGTTGTTTTTTCCTATCTTGACACTTACGAGGTGGGATTGAGATCCCAAAACCTCTTAGACCAGACAAAAGATTGAAAAAACAAAGGATCATAAAAACTAGGTAGAGGGTTGGCCCTCATCTGAAGGCACCTAGGTTTGAGGATGAGTAGCTCGAGAGAGATCTAATCTCGCCAGATGTTTGGCGATTAGATTGATCTTGTGATCATGGAACCTTAACTTTCCTTGAGTTTCATTGAGATGGAGTAAAATTTTGTTCTTTTCCTCTTTTCGATCAACCATGGCTTAGCCCAGCAGAAGCTTCAAGTGACAATATATGTCCATAGTCCTCAGGTATTGGGAGACTCGAGGCCTTGTGTTTTTGGTATCTGGGATCCTTAATCCGACAATGTCAAGCACCTCATCATTTGAGACAAAGTTTCTCAAAACCCGAAAATCAACCTCTGTTAAGTCTATCTCAGCCTGGATGTGGGGAGGGGTATGGGATAGATAAGACTCAAAAGATTCTTCTTTAGCGGTGGCTAGACGGGAACCTGAGTGACCCCTTTGTTAGAATGAAAAGGAAGAGGGATAAGGGGAAGGGTGGATTTTGACAGAATGTCGAGGAGGTGGTGCAAAGAGAAAGGAAGTGCAATGGTAAAGAAAGGTGATGAGACCAAGTGCAATGAGGAGTAGGGATAAAATAATCGAGCAACAATTCAGAGAAGAAGGTGAGGATGTCTCCATTATGAAAGTAGTGAAAGAAAGTAATTAGAAGAGCAGTAGAGGGATATCCCATTATGAAGTGTAGGATGATAGGGATGTACCAGGTGAGTGCAAGGTACCTTCAAAGAATCATAACTAGAGATCAATCATGATGACCGCGTGGAGGTATGATATAGGAATTACACGTCGGGACGGTGTAACAACTTCACATGAGACGAGGTGATAAGAGTTTGAGGAGGGTGGAAGGCATTAGCGGGTTAAGAGAATGCATGGCGACCTGTCACAAAAGACAGCCCCATGAACTATCTCTTCGTGTCACTCGATATGGAGGTTCATTAATTATTATTCGAAAAGAATTTTAAACTCCTTTTGTTTTTAATTACATTTAAAAAATATTTCAATTTTATTTTTAAATTACAATTTATTATTTGTTATTATATTATTAAAATAAAATATATTAATTAATGTTTAATGAACATTAATTATGATATTGATATTAAGTAAGTATGTTCCATTTTTTTCATCCATATTAATATATATACACAATTGAGAACTTTTAGGAAAACAAATGTGAGTAATGCTCACAAGAAGAGAGTTGCATTAATATTAACCCTATAGCATTCATTGACATCGTAAGGGGTGCATTAGTATTAACACCATAAGAGTCATTACCTTCCTTTTTTTTAATGTGATGAAGGAATTTTTTTTAATGTGATGAAGGAATTGTTTTCTTTGAAAAATTATTGAAATTTTTTACAAGCAATTTAGACTTTTCTATCCACTTATTTTTCAAAACTTATTAAAATCTTTTAGTAGGACCAGATTTATTTTTCAAAACTTTAATTTTTCTAATCATTAATATTAACCCTATAGCATTCATTGACATCGTAAGTAGTGCATTAGTATTAACACCATAAGAGTCATTACCTTCTTTTTTTTAATGTGATGAAGGAATTGTTTTCTTTGAAAAATTATTGAAATCTTTTACAAGCAATTTAGACTTTTCTATTCACTTATTTTTCAAAACTTATTAAAATCTCTTAGTAAGACAAGATTTATTTTTCAAAACTTTAATTTTTCTAATCATTTTTCAATAAATATGAGATTTGAGATTTTAACATGATTATGAATCTAAAAACATTTCATAATTAATAAGTTTAAAATTAATTACAACATTTTCATTAACTTAAAATTGAAATTGATTTTCCTTTGCTCAAATTTAAATCTATGATTATATATTTAAAATTGTAATTATAAATTGGTCAACTTAAATTAAAATGGATTTCTTAATTAATAAGTTTAAACTTAATTACAACTTCTTATTAATTGAATTGAATTGAATTGAATTTTTGTTTCCTTTACTCAAATTTAAATCTAGAATTACATATTTAAAAATGATATAATAAACTGGTCAACTTAAATAAAAATGGATTTCTTAACTAATAAGTTTAAATTTAATTACAACATTCTCATTAACTTAATAAAATTTGGTTTATAAGTTTAAACTTAATTACAACATTCTCATTAACTTAATGAAATTTGGTTTTATTTTATTAAAATTTAAATCTATAATTACATATTTAAAAATTAAACATAAATTCATTAAATTAAATAAAAATAATTTGTTTAATATTTTTTTTAGTATGGAAATTTGAACTAGAAGTTTCTTATAATTATTAAAAGTTTTACATTTTAATAATTAAATCAAGTTAAAAAACTAAACTTAATTTAATTATTAAAATGCAAAAAGTTTAAATAAAATAAAATAAAATATATTGATTAATAATGGGGTAAGAATTTAAAAAAAATTGTATTATTTTTCTTTCATTTCTTAACTATACTCTCCATTAATGCAAAGTGAAACGTTATTTATGAAAAATATATTATAAAAAAAAATAGTAAAATATATTGATTAATAATTGGGTAAGAATCTTATTATTTTTCTTTCATTTCTTAACTATATTCTCCATTAATGCAAAGTAAAAAGTTATCTATAAAAAGTATATTGTCAATGGGAAGTTATAGGTTTCAATTTAATGATAAGAACTTTTTTTCCAAATTATAAGTTTTTATTATTTTTTATAAATATTTTTTTTAATGAAAATTCAAAAACATGATAAGCATATATAAAATAACTTAATTTGTATTTTAATTTTTAATTAATTATTAAAAATAAAAAATTATTTAAATTAAAAAAATTATATTAAAAATATATAAAATTGAACAATTACTTTAATACTATATAAAAATGTGATACAATTAAACTAAACTTATCATTTTTATTTTGATTTCATTTATATTAACATATATAAAATAATTTAATTTATACTTAAATTTTCATTAACTATTAAAAAACAAAATTATTTAAATTTAATAATTTATATTAAAAATTTATAAAATTGAATAATTATTTTAGTACTATATAAAACCCCATACAAATAAACTTAACTTATTATTATTATCACGATTTTAATTTTCACTTGAGTTATTACCAATCAAAAAATCTTAGTTGACAAGTTTTCTTAAAGAAAATTTTTAAAGATTTTTTTTAAGTAATTTTAATGATAGCTTCAACTAGTTACAATATACATTAGAAAAAAAACAAAAAATAATATATAAGATTGTTGTGTACATTTCATGATTTTAATGTGGTTAAAGAAATGGTCCAATAAAGTTTAGTACTTGATGAAAGGTGATTCTTTTCTAAAGGTATAGTTTAGTACTTGCTTAGGTTGCTTACATCTAGACATCCATAGCTTAGGATCACATCGATAGCTTAGGACCTGTCCCTTAAACTGGTTGATGCTAGGAGAGAGTGTTTTTTCCCACCCCAAAGAAAAGCCTCCTCCATAATTGGAAGGAAAGAGGCCAGTTATAATTCGGGGTTCAAGGAAAGGCCATTGCGTCTCCCCTTGATAGCTAGCTGCTTCAGAGCTGCACCACTTAATCACATGAATCAGGGTTACTGCACCACTTATTCCCTTGATGGCTGCTCCAGAGCTGCACCAACTAATAACAGGAATTATAGGACCTGTCCTCTGGGTGTGATGAAAGGTGATTCTTTTCTAAAGGTATTTTTATGTAGTTTTATATGTTATGATTTTGATGATTTGAAAAATATTTATCTAAAATTATTAAATAAATTTAAATATTTATTAAAAAATATTTTTTTTAATTTTTTTTTCATATTAAATATATATATAATAAAATTTAAACAAATAACAATATTTAATAATTTATTTAATACTTAAACTAAATTGTGATGTAATAATTAAATTACAATTTATGCAATATTATATTATAATCATAATTGTATCCAAGTTATAATTGTGTTTCTAAAAGATGAGTTTAATTGAATTGCAAAAATACCATATATACATTCATTTATATAAAAATCTTTTTTCATTTTTTTTCTCCAAATCAAGATAACCCACTAGCCTACTACATGCATTTGTGATAGCTTCTCCTTCAATCAAAAGACCCTTAATAGACTCATATTTAGGTCAACAATATATCTTTAATAGATACTTTATAAGTGAGTCTATATGAGATGCAGACATCTAGTCATTGCTTACATAGCCACTGTAGGAGTCATTGTGACTTCAATTGACCATGAGAGAGGTGATTGGACATAGCCACTGTAGGAATCATTGTGACTTCAATTGACCATGAGAGAGGTGATTGGACCCTAGTGTTAAGTAAAAAAGTATAGATTGGTGGGAGGGGAAAGAGTTGTATTAGCTATCTATCAAGGATATTATTCATGCCCTATACTCCAGGATTTTATTAATTTATAGGATCATCATTTTTCACTAGGTGATAATCTTTTTTACTAGATGATAGCCTCCTTCACTGAGTGATATTTATGTTCACGTGTCATTCAATTAAAAGTTATGATACTATAATAAATATAAAAAATTATATTCAGCAAATCATGTATTAAAATGCAATGAATCCAATATATAACCATATAAACCCCTAACAAACTAGCATATATTGATAACAAACTATTCCCAGAACAATATTCCAGAGAACAACAACTTCAACCTAAATAACTTAGACACAAAAAAAGAATTTGTTGATCTAATTATTTGCATGTTAACTAAGGAATCTAATACTTTTTTTTTTTTTTTTTTTAGATTTTGTTATATGTATACAAATAACCATTAGTTGATTTTATACAATAATATAATTTCTCATCATTATACAAAATTGAGAAAAAATATGTTTTTTCTCAATGAAAAAAGAAATGAAATATATAGAGAACAATGAATAACAAATTAACAAGACTCACTTATGATTAAAAAAAACAAAGAATATGCATTCCATTAGTAATAAAATAAGGAAAATGCTTAAGCAAAGGAATGTGTTTTGGTAATGAAAATTTTATTTTCAAGAAGTTGTAGATTATTGCATATCAACCAAGTTTAAAGAATGACTTCTTATAAAGAAAGTTGAAATTGACCTTAATACATTGATTTCAATGAAAAAAGAGTCCATTAATTTTAGTATTCATAAAACATATACCATGTGTGAAATATCAATTAAGTAGTTACATCGATTTTAGTGATAATATAAGGTGGCATATTTCATTTTAGTTATGATAAAATGTAAATTGATTCATTGTATTGATTTAAGAAATTATATAATATATATTTAAAATTATTGCAAAGATAGTGGAAATTATATAATGAAACTATTTCAAGAAAAATACTATGCAAAACAATTAAAAAAATCATATTATAATGTTGCAAAAGAGGTTATCAATTATTATTTGAAGTATACTCCTTTGTTTGTTTGGGCATGATTCCTATTTTAGTATATGTAGACCAAAACCATTATATTTGTCATTTTTTTCTTGGTTATAATGTTAAGATATATAGAATGCATTGATATATATCATATATTAAAACTAATGTCATGCAATAAAATGTAAATAGAATTATGAAAAACATATGAAGTTGCAAAACAAATAATTAATACTGGAAGAAAAGAGAGGAAATGTATGACCTTTAGTGAAATATCTTGACTTAAAGGTTTGAATGATCTTGTATTCCAACCCTATTTATCATATGATCCATATGAAAGACATATTGAGATGGATTACTATATTTATAGGAATACTTTATTAGTATTCACTATCATTGAACATTGTTACTTTATTACTATTCACTTCGTTCATGTAACTTTACTTTATTATTATTCACCTTATTCCTTATTCTTGATATCACTTTCTAGATTATAGATGATATTTAGTAAATTTGTATGGTATAATTTTCATTTTTATATAACTTTTTTTAATAAATATAGAATTTTGATGAGGTTATTAGAACAAGCTTAGATCCATCTTAATTCCAAATCTAACATTAAAGAGATTAAACTCCTTTAAATGTAAACTTTTACTTAAAATTTTATACTCTTAAAAAGATTTACATCTTTAAAAAAAATTGATCCCTATCCACATTTTATATATTAATAATTAAAATAAATTCAAAAAATTATCTTTAATTTAAAAAAATATGCTAAAACTCAACATTGTATGTTAATTGTATATTTTACAATTTAATTTTTTTACTTTTAAAATCTCATAACTTATCAACTTTATATCAACTTTTTTTTTTTTTTGAATAAAAAAGGTGGAACCTACTATATTAAAGAGGCAAAAAGCTTTTACAGAATGTACAAAAAGTATGCCTAGAGTTACCAAAAATGCTGCCGATAACTAGAAACCAGCATAGGTAAAACAGAGTAGCATGATAAAACGTAAAGCCAAGTAGCAAGATAAAACTTAAACAGTGTAGCATCTGTCCTGCCCGAAGGAAACCAGGATAGATGACTACAGTCCAAATAAACATAAAACAATCACAAAGTAAACTAGGAACCAAGAGCATAAAAACCTAGGTGCTAGGTGGCCTGTCGTCCTCGTCCTTCTACCACGTGTACCCAGCCGGAATGGCAAAAGGTCACGCACAGAGGGGGCATTTCCGCTTAGCTGGTGCATTGGAGAAAGCATCGAGGAGCATGCTCATGCTCTGTCCCATGGTGCGGGCTCTAAGCTCCAGGTCAGACAAGTGGCCACGAAGGTCAAACACAAGAGACAGGTTCTCATCCCGGAGGAGAGACCCATGCACGCTGCCACCCACATCCACCGAGTCCGTCGCCACTCCCAACCCAACTTCGAGCTCTCTCTGCTCCCCAACCATCTTTGCACCCGCCGTTCCTGCTTCCTTCGCCTGAGAGTCATAGCTGTTGACATTGTCATCACCGGGCCAGGCAATTTCTTCCACAATGCAACCGGGGATGTAGTCGACCTACGTCGGGAGGGGAGTGCATGTCTTCTGAAGAGTCACCTCAGTGGCCCGGTTCCAATCCCCCATCATCAAATCTTCCATGAACGGGTCTTCCACCACTATGCAGGGTGGAAACTCCTCCTCCGTTCCAACATCCAGCCCATCTCCCAGGGTAATGGTCTTGGCGTCACGGCTACAACCGGCTCCTGGTTCAACAATGGTGGCGATGAGCGCCCGCTTCTCTGCCCTTGCTTTTTTCCTGATGATGGAGGTCGCCATGGCCAAGGCGCGCTCCAATTGCTCTCTCCGATGCCTCTGTGCCTTGCGAGCATCCCAGGCCACGCCACGGTGAGGTCTTCCCCTTTTTCGAGCCATGGTGAGAGAGCAGAGTGAATACAGTAGAAGACAGGTGAGCCAAGATGAAAGCGAGTTTAGTTGCAGGGCGCGAGCAAGCTTAACCTGTCGCGTATCATGCAGAGAAAGATACACTGAATGTGCTGAGAGTCTGAGCGCAAAAGGAGCTGGGCTGCACCAGAGCAAACCAACGAGAATTAGAGTCGAGGCAGGTGCAGCCCTGCACTGATCGGACATAAAGAAATTCACATAGCCAGGAGCCGAGGCCATGTGCCCGCATTTAACCTCTCCCATCCCGAGTGCGTTGTGATTGTTAATGAACGCGCGAGGGAGGAGTACTTCCATCCTATGTCTGCTGCAGAGGCCGTCCCCCATCGTTAATGTTGGCTTGTGGGTGGCGACCCTCGGCATTTAAGCCCAGGCCGAGTGCGCCTCCAGCTGTCTCCAAATGGCCGCGTGTCACCCCATCCGGGGAACTTTATATCAACTTAATATTTAATATTTATTTGTTTAGTACATATTTTACAATTTAATTTTTTTACTTTTAAAATCTCATAGCCTATGAACTTTATATCAACTTAATATTTAATATTTATTTGTAAATGATGGTGTATGTTACTTGATTTTCCTTCTTATTTACTATTCCACATAAGCTAAATAAAATAATTATTACTATTCTTTATAATTTTATTTTTTTTAATTAATGTTCCTATATATGAAAAAGGTATAAAATACTATTTGTAATTTTTTTATTAAGTAAATTATTTGAATTTTTTTATTAGGTATTATTAAAAAAATATTTTAAACTCCTTTGATTTTTATAGTTTTTTTTTATAATCATGATTGATTTTTTTTAATTATAATTTATTTATTATTATTATATTATTAAAATAAAATATATTAATTATTGTTTAGTGGATATTAACTATGATATTGGTATTAAGTAAGTGTGATTTAGTTTTTTAATGTATATTGAGCAATTTAAAAAAGAGATGTAACTAATATTTAGAAGAAGAGAGTTGCATTAGTAATAACACTATAGCACTCATTGTTACTCATTGTCATGGTGAGGGGTGCTAGTATTAACACCATAAGATTCATTGTCATCCTTCTTTAATGTATTGAAGATATTATTTTTCTTTAAAAAAATATTCAAAATCTTCACAGCCAAATTAAAATTCTCTATCATCTCTCCAAAAGTATAAACTCAACATTAAAATATGTAAATAGGATAAAATTAAATTTTTCAAAAAATTGAATTTTCTTATCATTCTTTATAGCTATGAAATTTGATTTTTTAACATTTCTCAAAAGACTTAAAATAAAATTGTGAATCCAAAAATATTTCATAAGTAATAATTTTAAAATTAATTACAATATTCTTATCAACTTAATTGAAATTGGTAGTACTTTGTTAGAATTTAAATCTATGATTATATATTTTAAAATGTAATCATTAATTGTTCAGTTAAATAAATACAAATTGTTTAATATTCTTATAGTATGAGAAGTTGAACTAAAATTATTTAAGCTTAACTTGATTATTAAAATACAAAAATTAAAAAAAAAAAAATCTATAAAATTTAATAAAATATATTAATTAATTGTTCACAAAGAATTCTAAATATTTATATTATTTTTCTTTCATTTCTTAACCTTATCCATTAATACAAAGTGAAATGTTATTTATCAAAATATATTCTCAATAAAAAAATTTATTAATCTATTTAATCATTAATTTTTTTTTCTTCAAATTCTATTTTTTTATAATTTTTTTATAAATATTTTATAACAAAAAATTTAAAACTTTGACAAATCAACCTCAATTATGAACACATATCTAAAATAAATCTCAATTACATGAATACATATAAAATGATTTAATTTATATTTGCATTTTTATTAACTATTAAGAATATGAAATTATTTTAATAAGCAATAAAATATAATAATTTATATTAAAATTTTATAAAATTGGGCAATTATTTTAGTATCATATAATATAATAATCTCATACAACTAAACTATTATAAGAAAATTTAACTTATCATTATTATCTAGATTTTAGTTTTTAGTGGAGCTATTACAAACTAAAAAAACTT